>JAAMPD010001282.1:0-26766 GCA_025266255.1 Trissolcus basalis | reverse complement strand
TTAATTTTATAAAATGAAAAATATAAAAAAATATAATAAGAATATACTGATTATTGCCGTTTTATAAATTTTATATATCTTTTATATTTTTGTAGATATATTAAAATATATTTTCGTCCGTGAGGGAGCCTTGCCAATTTTTCTCAGAGCAGACCTGATTATGACCTACAAGTGTACAAAATTTCAAGTCGATTCAGCTCTCGAAACATTACCAAAAACTAAGTGCAATCGTTTCTCAGACTAAATAATTAGACTAAAATTGTAGTGCAATTTTTAATTCATTTTTGAGGGGTAGGGATGCTAACTTTTATGACCTAAATATAATATATGAAAAGTTAGATAAATAAAAATGTACTCCACTGTGATAAAAAAATATAATTATTGTTGGGCAGACAATGGATTTCGTGTAGGTATTGTAGAAGTTTGAAAATGATTCATAGGTTCATAGATGAATAATCCATTGAAAATCAGTCGTGCGAAATTTTTGTCACAGTTAATAGTGGAATGATTGAATTACATAACGTTGCTTTGTAGTTTTTACACGTAGTGATACTTTTTTGCACGATGTTTAAATAGGTACGATTAATTCATCTGTGAGCAACAATTTTTCCATCCTTCGCCAGGCTGTTATTTTTATCGCCAACGATAATATTTTTTCATTACTCTTTCACATTCGCAGAATGGATTATAAATACATTAGAATTCTCCGTCTGTAATTTGACGGACGATTAACAGCCGGAAATTAGCTAAATGTTTCTTGGATTTCCTGCGTTTTTACTTAACCGTGACACTGCACATTTGCCCAGCTGGACACAATATTCTAATTAATATTAGCTTAATTAATCATGATCAAAATCGTAAAAACACTTTTTGCCATGAATAAACGTCTGATGGAAAATTAATTGCGAAATCAGAAATAAACTTTTACTTTAATAAGAACAACAAATTGTTTCTCAATCATAAATCGAGGCACAAGGAGAGACAGAGAGAGAGAGAAGGCAAGAAAAAAACCGCCTGGAGATGAAATTATGCAAATCAGTCGGAACTAAAAGGCAACATGGACTTAATTTCACGCGTGGACTTTTACCGAAAGTGTTTGGCCAATTTATACAGTAATGCCCTTAGTCCCGTTTGTTGTCATTGGCATAACATTTCCAATCTCAGTATCTGTTTTCGCCAAACATTCTTACCTTGAGGATCGATAAGTGGTAAAAATGTAAGACAAACATTTGGAGGTCCGCTCTGAAAATAGAGTGTCCTGCGGAGAATGTGGGTGCATTGTATTGATCAGCGGCATTAAGTGCACAAACATCACGGCCTGGTGAGGTGCAGCCGAGAAAAGACCGCGATGTAACCATTATACCCGTGTGCCAGACTGTTGAACGCCCACGTGTTTCCGCCCTCATCTTGCGTGTTTGCTACATCGTAACGCGATTTATAAAATATAAAAAAAAATCTCATCTGATCCACATGTTACGTAAGCGATCATAAAAGCCTAATTCCCAGCCGCTTATATTATTCCCTCTCGCGAAGGCAGAAAAACATGAAAACCATTTCACAATTCGGATCAACATCCAGGGAGAACAGGAAGCGTTTATTTTTCATCGACATAACTCGTCACCTGGACTGACAAATGACACAAAAGTATGATCCGGCGTCACGCGATACACTTCCCCGATAGGTGTGTCGCCGTATAATGAAATCGAAATGCGACCTTGCTTTTCGAAACCCTATACGAGAGCTCGGTCCGCTCGTCGTTGAAAAAAGCCACGGTGAAAGTTTTTGGTTCACTGACATGTACAACGTCGATACATTTTTCTTATCGGATTCGACGTTTCGTTGACAACATCAGGAAGGATGAGATGGCCAAGGCAAACGGCTTAAAGATGTGTGTTTCGGCTGTTATGTCAAATCGCACAATTTTCGGCGGAGCTTGTTCGGAAATGAAAAAGAAAGTCGTGTCAGGGGTCAAAGATTTGTTGGCACCAGAGTAAAAGTGAAAATTTCCAACAACCAAAGTTATTTGCGACTACAATTTTAAGGGTTCCTATATACGAAACTCTTTCGTTACGCAACAGAACGTAATTGATTATACATTCACTCGGCACAATCTCCCGAGCGCCCAAAAAGAAACAAAATAAATGAAAAACACTTTCGTTAATCAAACATCCGATCGTGCAAAACAATCATTCTAATAACAGCTCTTTGCAATTTTAATATCCTCGTCGAATGAAAACGCTCGACACGTTCGATCTCACTTCTAAACAAAGAGGGCCTGACATAAACCCCGCTGTTTGCGGACCTTCGGATTCTAATAACACCAAATACATTTATGGTGTCCATGCAATATCTCTCTCGAGGCTAATAAAACGAATAAAAGCCTCGTCGATTCAAGTCGACATGTCACCCCTGCCAAACTAGCATTAACCTCTATTGTACACTAGTCTCCGAACAATCGTCATCAATATTTGAATAGGTTGATTTATGAAATAAAAAAAGTCTCCGCTGGATGGGAAAAGCTCAAGCGCGGTATTCATCGGTTGTCGACGAGTGCCCATAAAGTGCCATTTACGGCTGGGGTAAGTTGGTCGTATCGAAAAGGGTGCGCGAATGAGAGATGTTTTCTTTGCCCGCCGTATGCGAGAGCGGCATAAATTAATCGCGATCCACGATACGAATAATTTTAATCGTCGGCCTTGCGCTCGGTCATTATTTATTAATACGTTTACCGCGTGCGTCGACCCTGATTTATCGCACTGCCGTTTATGGACAGTGTGTACTAATGCGCGCTGATTTATTTGACATGCAGAAGCAGCAGGTCGAATCCGCGATACTAAATTGCGCTTTGTCTTTTGATCTTCCATTTTTTTATTCGCCTCCTCAAGCCGCATTGTCAGCTCACATTGTCATTAACGACAGACTCTCGTTTATCTCCGCTTATCATCCGACGACAAGGCCGAAAACTTTTGCCGATCATCTCGATTTAATATTGTCCGAACGACGGAGCTGAGGAAATTAAAAAAAGAGAAAAAAAGTCTTTTTCATCAAAAGCCGCCAATTTAGAGACACCGCGCAAATTATGATAAGCCCAACTGATTTATCGCGCGATCAAGCGCGGCATTTTGATTTCCCATTGATGTATAAATAGTCATCAACCGACGAGATTCCTCGGGTAGTTTTCGGTTCCGTTGTGGGAGAGGTGAAAATAATTTGTAGCCTTTTTTATTCTTATCTGAAGTACCGTTAGGTCTTATGAGTAATTGATAAGTTAGTTATCCCGAGACTCGGGAGAAGCTTGGTGTTTTCAGAATCACCTGCTAGAGGACCCGGGAGTCGGGCGTATCCTCGCCAAGAAGAGCAAGAGAAAATCGATGGCGGCCTCCGGCGGGAGTAGATTAATACCCGGATTGCTGGATACGCGGAGCAAAAAGACGCCGGGTAGAATCGCGCGCGTTCTCCTCCGAGCGCTCTTTGCCCACAAAGCGCACGGATCCAAATCACAATCAAAGGGGTGTGTATGCAAACCGTAACTGATTTATTCTTCGCCACTTCCGCCGACAACGTTATACAACAATTGACGCTGACTTTTGTACGCTGCAAAGTGCACTGAGAAAGTTATTCAATAAACGGCTCGTTATTTTGCTTTTCTAATATGCTAATAATTAGACGAGCGATTAATGTTCGAAACACATGATTCCGATTGAAATGACTAATCATCAGTTTTAATATCTTATGACGGCGAAAAATTGAATTCAATATAAAAGTAATCAAATATATAATAAATACAATTTAATCTCTAAATAAATCATTTCCAAATCATTTCCTTTGCAATTTGCTGTTATCAATGCAAAGATAATTCTTTTTCTTTTGCACTGTTCCCTTCGATATTTTATTATATCGACGATTCATAATCTTGTTTGATTCTACTTACATTCACCAGATGTATTTTTCCTATTTTCCAATTTTCTTATTAATGCTATCTCTTAGACTTACTAATCTATACATTGTCTTTTTTCTATATCGCTTGTCAGCCATACTGGTTTGTACCAGAGGCGTTATCCTTCTAAATAAATAAATGAATAAATAAATGAATAAATAAATAAAATATAAATTCTAAAAACAGTATAATAATATTTTTTTGTATAAAAAATTTTTTTCTTAAACAGTTCTTTTTGCAATCATTTTAAAGATAATCTTTTGATTGAGAATTTAAAAGATACAAAAAAGCGCATTCCATTTTTTGAGAGAAATCGGTATTTTTTTCAGCCCACCGTGACAAACAACTTGACTGGGCATGCGCGTTTACAAGGTATTAAAACACTAATTGGATCACGCATTAACTGCACTTGATAAAACGACGGAAGTGCGTTGCATAATTTTGCCGGGCGAGAGCAGCGACATCTATCAACGTTCGGCGTTTGGTGTTTGGTTGAAGGATAACGCAACGGACCACCGTGGCGCAAAACGCGCGAGAAGGAGAAAGACTCTTGGACACGGAACAGCGCGGAAACACGCATTAATCAAGGCGCTGTGAAACTTGGAAATCGTAGAGAAGGCTTTAGACAAACGAGAAATCGACTGCTATTTCAATTTACGATGAAAATAAAATGGAGCGGACACTCTCGGGCGAAAGGCGGTACAAGCGCGACGTCGAAAATATTTTATTCACTCTCTGATATGGGGAACATCTCAGATATAAACTTGCAGAGTAAAAGTGCCAGACAGGGGTCGGAGGTAAATTTTCATTAATGTCGTTTAACGACGAGCGGGACAATAAACAGAGCACGCTATTGATATGTGCGAACACTTTTGCGTTTACGCGTTGGCACCCGTGAAAGCAGCGACTAATTAAGTGGGACGAATAAAAGTTAATAAAATAAAATTGAAAACAGAAGGCGGCAGACGCGCGATTCTTTCCTGTACCCTTTTTTTTTTTCTTTCGAATTTAAAATAATGTTGCCGTGGAGTAAACTCGGATTCGAAACTCATCGGACAGATGTAATTAATTCAGCGTCGTTCGTTCGGTTCGTTTGTGTGTATCGTCGAAGAAGTCACGCGACTGAATTAAAAGTACTACGCGAATGCTGCCAACGCACGCGAGTTGATTCAGCAGTGCATTTCATGAACCAACGGTAATATAAGAAATTCCGCGTTTTGTCACGCGAGTCGAGGTCGCTAATTAGGGTTTCCTACAGATTGAACTGGTATTTAATCTGAAACCAGTAAAATTACCTACTAATTAATTACAATTCAATCCACTTGTTCGTTTTTATCACTAACTTTGCCGATATCTAATCAACCATAAAAATCAATACTTTTTCCCATGAATGAGACATTTCTTTCTGAAAACACGTTTTTGTTGAACGTAGAAGTAGAATTTCAACGGGTAAGAAAAAGTGTGATTGTAAATAAAAAAAGAAGAAGAAAAAGTGGAGAGTTTGCATTAGACAAGAAAAAGAGACACTGGACAAAGGGACCCGGCTCATAAATAGTATTGGCAACTTGTTACCCGTTGATTTCCATGAGCCGAACGAAACTAAAAGTAACATTTTCATTTCGTGCTTGAAGCAAGCACGAAGTTTAATATGCAACGATGAAAGAGAAGCACGCTGTTGCAATTGATTTAATGCAATGGCGACGCGCTGATACGGGTCTCTCAGTGAATTCATTTTCGGCCGCCAACAACGACAGCGCCGACGAAGAGCCCAAGTTAAAGCGCGGGTCACGGCTGCTGCACCCTGATATATAGGACGGTGACGTCACCCCCTCCCCTCCCTGTGCTGTTACCTACGAGAGTGAGCATATAAAATGCATCCGGTGGGTGTGTCGCTCCCATACCCTTTTGTGACTCTCCGCGCGTTAGGAGTGACCCGCTCTATTATAATCATTAACATCTAAGCACGCCGTAAACATTCGTGAAAAACGGCCGCGATGACTTTATGAAAACGCAATCAAGCGCTGAAAGGAGAGACACTTGGCAAGTTTCGAGAACAGCACCGGAGCTGACGCACACAACTTGTTGGACGGCTGGAACTCGCGTTAAGTTCACGGTCAGATGTGATTGGTTTCGAGCCAGCGAGTCAAAAATGTCCCCAAGGGATATAGGTGGCATGAGAAAAGCTGCTATGAATTATGTAACGCCGCTTAGATAGTGTCAAGTTGAAAATGTTGTCGAAGGCGCGATCTAAATTGAGATATCAATTTTCCGTCCAAGACTAGTTGTCTCGTAGCCATATTTTTTTTGTACAATTTTTTCCCTCCTTTCCGAGCGTTTTTATCATAATTTAATGATTTACAACGACGATTAAAATGTATAACGAAAACAACAATTATTTAATCGTTATGTAACTGTACCGTAAGCGTTGTTGACATTAAACGCGAAATACAAATACGGTTGCATTATTCTAAACGACATGTTTAAATAACAAGAACAGCCTCGCACGATTTCTAATTCATAAATAATTTATCCTTTTAGCAACAAATCGAATACCCAGTATAACCTTTCTAGTTCAAAAACTTGGACGCAATAAGAACAATTTCTTTCAACCCGGGAGAGAAGGCCTGCATTAATAATAATTTATGCGTGGCTAACTGTGTGTATATGTAACACCACGCTCGTCCCATGTAGGATAAATTTTCGCGCCTTATATTGCAATAAAAACAAGCCAGCCGACGTTAGTGAGTGCAGTTTTTCCACGAGAACAATAACCTTGTTTCATTGATCGTTACTATATATAGGCAAATAAAGTAGTTTCTACAAATAGTGTCAGCGTCATCGAGACAGTTCAAGTGTGTTTTCCACTGGACGCTCATCAGCACGGAGGAAAAATCGTATTTCCACCGAGCGCTGACAGAAGAGACGTATTGTTCCAACTCGAATATCCCTCGCACGACCCTGCTCATCCGCAGTTTCACGTCCTCTCTCAGGTTATTGCAATTTTTTTTTATACCTCGCAACGCGGAAAAGTTCCAATAAACTCTGTCCCAGATCGACGAGATGAATCTAACAGAAGGAAAAATAAAAGCAATAGAACAATATTAATTTAGAAACTTCCTCGCATTTGACGCTGATTCATTTTTCTATATCACAATATTGTATCCTTACCGAAAAAAAAAAAAATATGTTGACATTTTTTTCCCCATCACCACGGGCGGTTAGAAAATTGAACATTAAAACTATAATTTATCGGACGACAATAAATTCGTCAAACTTTTTATTTTGACTGAAAACATCAGAATTAATCGAACGCTCCGGCCGCCGCGCGGTTATACAATCGTGCCATACACCACTTCGTTGGCATAATAAATACCGTACCAGCATTTCCGGGCAGTACTTCAATTTAAATCAATCTCGGTGAAATTTTTAATAATCAACGTACGATCGACAGGCAACGCAAATTCTCGTGTCATGCGAATCTAATTTCTATATAAAGTCACGACGGTCCCATGTTCTCGGTTAATAGTAGCGTTTAGAAGTTCATATTACAGCCAACCGTGAGGAGTCGAAAAATTGAGAAGAAATTTTGCCAGATGATTTGGATACTCGAGCATCCTGAAGCACTTAGCGATCGGAAGCAACTTTACACTACTGCAATTACTAATTACACGGTTAATTTGCATCACGTGACAAGTTGCGTGACGACTTGATTATCCGCGAGTGTGTGTGCCAGTCGATGTTGCGGGCATCATGTCATTTTTGCATGCAAGCGTGAAAGGAAGAGAGCTTTTGAGTTCATCGGCTGCTTCTTTTTTAGATAATTAAATTTTTTCTGTGACGGTTTGTATGAAGTGATTGATGAGGGCTGAACAAAGGCGTGAACAATCTTTTCGTAGAAAAACATTTTTGTTAAGTAGCAAATTAACATTAGAACCGAACAGGCAATTACTTGATGAATGATCGGACGAAAAATATTGAAACTCAAAAATTGTTCAAAAATGGATGCACAAATGACTCGGTGTAAAAATGTGATGATTCAGTGAAAGATACGTCTGTATGTGAATTCCTCGTACGACAGCAGTGTAAGCATTTTAAGGTCAAGTTTAGCATGAGGTTAGCAAGTCCATGAATGTTATTTTTCCCGCGTTTCTATTATACATTCAATATCCAGGCAAGAGTTGCGTCTCACCAGCTAGAAATTAAATTTCTAATCAAGGTTGAACAAACTATTCGACCTAACAAATGAAAACAAAACAATCACCTTTTGCATAACTTCAGTTTCAAATTGCCACGTCACAGCAATGAAATTTTATGAACAAAAAAAAAAAGAACAAAAACAATGTTTTTCATTATATAAGCTTGGGAGTCAGGCATGTAATTCATGTCATATCGATATGAGCCCGGTCTTTAAGCGACAATTTGAGTAAGATGTTTTTCGAACGATTGCTCTTCGTGGTATCATTACAAGTCATTGGTTTGGGCCAAACGTGCTGATCCCTGGCACATAATTCCCTCGTCTGATTGGCGAACGCTCGTATATGGGTTTTGCACTTTCTTGTAAACTCAAACTTGGCCTTCGAAGTCGTTGACATTCGTTTTGCCCGAGCCGTCATGATATACGAGCGTGAGACTTTTCCACGAGCAATTTTCCGAAGGTGGCGGCCGGGACTTTCTCCAGGACCGCGAGACGCACTGCCGCTCAATTCGAATCGCGGTTACGGCCCGGGAGAATGCAATTCGTGGAGTTAAATGAAATCGCGCGCGGAACAAAATGCTTCCATCACGTTCGAAAAGTCGCCGGAGGCGTCGGGTGTAGGCCGCACGAATAACAAAAGCCGTCGTACCGCCGGTGCCGTTGCGTTGCCGATGCTTCTATTAACCCCGACGTGACCCGAACGAACGAAAAAGAAAAAAAAGTAATTCGTGAAATCAAAGATCGTTCAACTTTGCACGCCTTGGCTCATGACTGATTTTTCTGTTTCTGATATTTCCGATGAAATGTTTTTTTTTCTCTCTCTTCATATTTTTGTTTTTGTATCCTCCGAGGAAATAAAAAATTGCACCGTAAAGTGTATGTCAAGTCGCAGCAGATAAATAATTAATGGTAAACAAGTTATTATGATTTGTGCAATAAATAATTTGTCGGACGCGTAAAAATAGCATTTCAATATAAGGTTGAAAAGCGAAAAAAAAGAGGCGCCCAGGCTGATGCAGCTAGGCGAGCGCGCAGCGGTAACCACTTTATGACAAGCCAACGCGGCGGTTGAAATACGATAAAAGCACGGACGAGACGGAACGTTAATATTCCAGTTGTATTCAACTACTCTACTTTACAGCGCCTGTACACATGAAATTATCTCTGAGCCAAACTTTGAATTCTTGCGAAAAGATGTGTCGTTGCAAAAAGGCACACACCACGTTTTTACAATTTCAAAATTATTATTTGATAGCACCTCGATAAATTTAATCAGCCTTTAACTCAAAAGCGCGGTGCGTTGAAAATTGAAATTCCTTTTATTTTTCGTCAGCCTGTCGCGCATTACTAAAACGTACCATAAAAACGATAAACTGAATTTAAAGAGAAAGGAAGGAACGAAATAAAAAAAATCCCGCTTAAACAGGCATAGACTTTTTGTTCGTATCCTATTTTTTATGAAAACTAAAATATTCACGATTGTAACTTTTTTTTTTTTTTTTTTTTTATCAAAGAGCCAACGTTAACACACATTTTTAAATAATGCACGCTATAAACATTGTGCTTTTTCATAAAATTCCTTCCTGTTATCATAAATACCATAACGTTGAAAAAATAATTTTATTAATTTAGCCTATTTTCGAAACCAGCAAAAGTACCATGCCACCTTAATGTATCACGCGTGATAATTCTAAAGTAACATTTTGATATGACGATCTTTCACGGTTGTTCGGGTGATTAATAAAGTACCGTTTGTTAGCGACGCCACCTACAAATGGAATTATACGTTCGGGAAAGATTTGCGACGCACATTTTTGTTTCTTCTTTTTTTCATGATTCGAACAGTCGAGTTGTCCCGATAGGTGCGCACGATACCAAACGCGTATATATGTGTTCGAAGTGGTCTATATCTCGGGAATAATTAAGCGGCAGCGTAGACACCACCCAGGCAGTGTGTCTCGGGTTGCATGCGCGGCTATCAGCGCGTGGCTTCGGCCGTGTATATTAATCAACATCCTTAGGGCCGCAGTGGAGCAGAGCGCGCAAACGGAACCATAATAAATTGCACGCCGTGGCTGACGCATGGCCAACATCGTGAATGGAACGGAGCAATGACTCTCTCTTTCTGTGCGCAAGCTCGCTTTGTATGCCTAAGCGAGGTGTCAAGCTGCCTTTCTCGTCCATCCCTTTGATCCAACCGAGAGTGCCCATCTCGATAAAGCCCTAATAATTAGATCCAACATTTTTCATCATGTCGTTGGATGATGGATCCTAAGTTAAGAGGGCGTCCAACAAAGATGCTAGATCGTGGGAAATGGTACCTCATTGATGCAAACACTCTGTCTAGTGGCTGACAAAAAGATTGACGCTTCCAACTCAAAAGCCCAAAACAACTTACCTGAAACAAAACAAAAGAAACCAATAAGAAAAAGGACAAAATTAAATTATGGATGGTTAGTTTTTTTTGTTATTTCCCATTAGTTCTCATCGTTGAATATATTTTGATTAAAAAAAAAATTTGTTGACGCAAGAAGTCGTAAAATTTGTATTCATCGTCGTGAGGATTGTGTATGTTTTGTGGGCCTTTTCTCGTGGGACAATGTACCTTCATGGGATTGGAAATTATTCAATTAGGGATGTAAAAAAGTCACTCATCAAAGAATGCGCGCATTGTAAAAGCTCCGACGAAGGGAAATAAGATTTTTGTCGTCGGCGGAGGAAATGTGTGCGTCACCCAAGCCCCAGCATCATCAAAGCAGCATCACGGAATCCGTCATAAAATGAACACATTATTCCGCATAAAGTCATGAATGTCTGGCATAAATCACTTATGATTATTGGCCGGTGAAAAAACCGGAAAGTCTCCGGGGAGAAAAAAAGTCCGTGAAACTGCATAGTTAATATCTCATTTGGACGTTCGAATGGTTCGGTACAAAAAATCGCGAGGCATCTCTTCGCGTTGGAAGGGGTCGTGGAAGGCGGAAGAGCGTGTTTTCTAACGGAACGCTTAATAAAAAGGTGGACGCACAACGCAACAAATGTGAGATTAGTGATAAAGCCCTATATACGTACGCGCGCGACTGGCATTGTACGTCGCGCGACAGCACAGTAAACGGACGCTGTCATTTTGCCGGGGCACACGCGCGGTGCCTTTTAAAACTGCCCCGCAAATATAGCGTATCGGCCGCGTGGGTGGCTGTCGCACTTATAAGTTGGCTGCTTTCTCACGAGATGTGATTCGCTTTTTTAACGCTCCTTTTAACGAACCTCCGAGGCCTATAACTTCTCCGGTTTTAAAATTCTCAGCCTCAATTTTCTGTTCAACTCTTGTTGATTCCTCTCAAATTTAAAAGAAATACAAAATTCTCTGATTCTGATTTCATGTACTCTAAATATCATCATTTCTTGAAGAATGACGAATGCCAGAAAATGGTAAATCATACTCAGGAGAGGTTAAATAGAAAATAAGAGGTTGAACGGTAATAATAAAAGACCAAAAAGAGGTTCACAAATGTCTCTTGATGAACTGACCCAATTTTCCTGCATCTTAAATTCTCAAACGAAATAAAAATGTTGCAATAAAAAAAAGTTTCTCTTGGACTGATGTGTGCAGAATGTTCGCGAGCCGCTAAAAGTGTCCTCCCACAACGAAAGTTTCGATGGCCGATTGATTTATCAGGTTTGACGTGCATCAGTCACAGGACCGGGAGAAAAATGAAAAGGAAAGTCTCACGTCAGTGTCTGATAAGTCGAGCGGTTACGCACGTGTCTTCGTATCTATCACAGGTGGAGAGAAGTGTGCCGCGCGATTTGTACGCGCGGACCCAGCCTACGATTCCCGCCCATGAATTCGTATCGTGATTGAACGAGAAATCTGACTTTATTTCTGACAACTCGAAATAAATGGCGTCGAATTACACAAAAATTACAAAGAAAGTTACAGCTGAATGAGACATTCATTATATCATACTATGTTTTTAATACAATCACTCTGATGGATGTTTACAACAGAATGAAACAAAAATTATAGAACTTTTTAAAATCTTAGTTAAACAAATTTTGTTCAAACAAAGAAAAATATTTTCCTTTTTCTCTAAGTTTAAAATCTTAAAAAATCGTGTCATGTTATATTTTACTTTTAGAATGTAATACACGAAGAAAAAAAATTATATAAAAATTCACTGAACTGTACAGTTCATGGGGGACCAATATAAAATTCGGAAAGAAATTTTGAAACTTACAGCAAATTTTTATGATTGAGTATGAAAAATTGATATTAGTTTAGCATTTTTTTATGTTCATTCATGAAAATTTGTTTCAAGTTTTAATAATTTTCCGATTTTAGATTTGTCCCACATATACTGTACAGTTCAGTGAATGTTTATTTATGAATTATAATATTTCATAGAATTTTTTTACTCGGTGTACTGCGACGTACAAAAAACGATATTGTGGTGATGTAAAAGTTGCACCCCAAAATTTGTTCTGGGTTATTATTAGCTAATGGGAGACAATGTTTAACATGAATCGAAACACTAAAAACTTCGTTCGAAGGACTCTTCACATGACGTGTTGAGGAATACGATGCTACGAGGCAGCTGCTAATTCCGCCCGTGGCGCTCTGCTTTTGTCCAGCTCGGGGTTTTTGTGTCGCTGCTAATCATTGTCTCGCGCACCAATTGCGTACCTCAAGTAAAAATAAAGATACAAAAATAAACAACGGACACATTTTTCATCCCACTTTGTTGCATCTCTTTGTGCTACCATTACCGATCATTATTCTACACTTGATACATAAATGGACCGAGTCCGATTGAACAATCGGCCGATTTTTATTCCGAGACAGAATACGGACAGTCAAAGAGTCGCAATGCACAATTTATTGCACGCTCATCGCAAATTTCAATTCGTATTATCCGGACGTTGAACTAGATTTAATTGTTGTTCCCTGACAAGGTGGCTGTTCCGTTTTTCAATTTCCTACTTTATCATTCATTTACTATTTGTTTATTAACATTTTTTATTTTTCGATATAATTATGATTTTTCAGACTTTTGAACTTGGATCTCATATTGAAGGCTCGGCCTTTCTCTTGGCAATAAAGTCATAAAAGTAACTCAATTCTAAATGATTCTTACGTAGAGTAAAAGTTGAATAGAGAAAAAAATTAAATATAATGTGGTTGAAGAAGTCAAGAGAGACACGAGGCGCATGAAGGAAAACGTGACTGTGTCCCGTGGGATGTGGGTCATACGATCCTGGGTGTGATGCTTAATGGCGGAAGGCGGAATATGAGACTCGCGACACGTGTCTACAACGAATTAATGACCGGCGATTACTTAGACCGGCGCGGCGGATTCAGACGCGCGTGTTTCCCGCGACGCTAAAAATTAATACGCCAGACTGCCACTGGGTCGACCGTTATCTTTCGCAAAGAAAAAAAAATCCCAATCTGCCAATTCGCGACAACCTGGCGCACGCATTTTTTCACGCGATTAGCAAGACGTTTTCGTCGGAACACGTTCAGTGACAATTTGTAAAACGTCAGTGCGAAGCTAAGCGGCTTTGAACAAGCACAGAAAACTGTTTATGAGCCCAAATGAGTATCGTGATAAATTGAGCAATGCACAAGATAATTATTTCATATAATTTATTCCGCATAAAACTCCGTAAGGAAAATTCGCGAAAACTGGCTATAAAGTACTATCTATTTTTTTATACACGCTGTATAATTTTGCGATTAACAGTTTTCAAAAATCAGTCATGAAATAAAAAAGAAGGAAAAACAAAGTATAAACAAAGTTTCACCGAAAAAAATTACTGATATCAAGAATACAATATCCCTCACAGATGAAAATATATTTTATTCTATTACACTTATTGCCGCTTTTTATAAATTTTTTATGTAGAAAATATGTTTTATTTCATATTTTATACACGTATATAATTGAATTGATAAAAAAAATCCAAACCAAATATTATACTTATTGCCGGAATATATTTTATGCACGAAAAATATATTTTGTATATATTTTCAAAATATATTTTCGTCCGTGCGGGATACTTGAGCAAATTTACTTGAATGAAGTATATTTCACTCGAATGAAGTATATTTTTACTTTCGTCGAATTATTTTGAATTGAAATAATTGAATTTAATTTCAATCAAGTACATATATTCTCACATATATGTGAGAATATTTTCTACTTCATTCAACTCAAATATACTTGATACAAGGTAACATTTTTTTCAGTGTTGGAAAGTTGGAAAAAATATGATCTACATCGGATGTATAAATAGCCGAAAGTCAAAGGAGTTATCGATTTCCCGAGAACACGACGGCGAGAGCTCTCAAATGCAACATCGACAACGATGTCTGCAGCTTCAACAAACGATCGACAGATGTAACCGTTACGCCGCGATTCGATGACGCGAGTCATTAATTACCGGAAACGTGACCTAATGCCAACTAGAGACATCGGGATGGAGATCTTCGTAGATCACGATCATCACGGATCTGCGGAGACAACGGCGTACGCCTTATTCGACGATCGGAGACAATCACTTTCTCCTCGACAAACATTTGTCCTTTTTCTTTTTATTTCATTTATATATTCGCCCTGAGATGCTTTTGCACAGTCCAAGATATCCCCAAATGAATAGAGATATCGTTACACATTCACGGTACCCGGCCTGTCGCATTTTACGATCTTGTTTATTGTCAAAAAATTTCAACCGAGTTGGTGACCTTTTTTTTCTGTTTTGAAAAACTACCTCGGAGAGCTGCAGTTGAGATACATTTCAATGGCAGAAAGCGAGTTTCGATTCAAAAGTGGACACCGTAATAAAAGAACTGAAACCATTGAGATCAGATGTAAATTTGTAGTACGAATTTTAATGTACCTCCCAACTAAATATAATCCCTGATTGTTGTGCGTTTAAACAAATGCTTATCTCAATTTCAAACAAATCTTAATCTAAAAACTTTTAATTTCACTTTTACACAGTGGATTTAATTTCAGTTCATTGAAACGAAATCGAAGGAAATTGATTTAGTTGATCTCGAATGAAAATTGTCGAGATGAAAGAGAGAAGAGATGAAAACATATGTCTGATAGATAAAAAGAAAAGTTCAAATGTTTGACGGACATTTTGAAAAGAAAACTTTTTGTTTAGAGAGGTTGAGAAAGAAACGCGATTCGGATGCGGTTTGTAATCAATTTCCACGGCCGTTATCGGGATGCATTCAAAGGCGTAAAAGTATATTCGACGTACAATTACATTCAGCGGCGTGAAATGTCAACCCGCACGTTCTCGACGGACAAATTGTTCGCTTTCTTGTGTAGTTATGACATGCCCAACTGGAATGTCATAATTTTTTTTATCGCTGAAATCGATTCCTGTGATAGATCTCAATAAATGAACGTGAACTTCTGTCACTTCTGGACATTGTTCGAATTGAGTTTTAACTCAAGAGAGGTGTCTCGTTTGAAAGATCTGATAACGTAAGTTATTTCGCGTATTGTAAACACACCGACGTTTCGCAAGCAGCACACACTTTTTATCGGCACAATTTTCTACCTAGTTATTTTAATCTTTGAACTATGAGTTGGCCAATTTTGGCTGCGAGTTATCAATTATCAAAAAGTAACAACTGTTATTTTTTTTTTTTTTTTTTTTTCATCGAACAAATTCCTTGACGAAACATGAAGCTTAATTAATTTTGCTTGGAAGCATGCATTATCGATTGAAACTCGGGAAAGACATCATTTATAATGGATGAACACTACAAAAGGATACAATACAAGCATAATCTATCATAAAGCGACTATCCGCATATTACACAATGACACATAAACAATACTCGTCCCGCGCTGGAGAGCCCCGAGAGCCTCAATTTCTCATGGTTTTAAATGCAACGATAGCGGTTCTTGGACGTCGGATTACACAGCGCAAAAGCATCGGTTGCTCGGGCCGCGCGGCGTCTAACGTTTAGGAAAAGCCGTTTTCAGTTTGGAGTGTTCGCGCGAGATCGCTCGCGGCGCTTCATTGTTATTATATATTTTCTTAAAACGTGTATCGCCGCGTAATCCGCTTTTCAGGCTGCCCACACGTCGCGACATTAAACTATCATTATTCATCCGACATGCTCGGCCGGGGACCTCACGCGACGCGCTTTCGTTTCACCCAGGTTTTTGCGGCAGATTAATTGCGTCGTGCAGTCCTGTCCGCAGATTTGCGACCATGAAAACTGCTCAAATTGTGCTCAAAAAGGGCACAACAGCACCGCCGACGAGCCAAACATTTTTCAACTATTTATCGCCACTTAATTAGACAGACGCTCATTTGTTTACCTTATTTATTAGGTGACTTAGAATGAGAACGAAATTCTTTTTTTTTTTTTTTGCCAGCTATGTATATATTTTATGAAAGCGCAAATTTCACAACCTCTTCGCGCCTCAGATGAAGGATTTTTCATCCTAGATGGTTGTATAATGATTCAGAGAAAAGGGCGACGGCCAAATGAAAAATCAATTTGCTAATGAAAATTAATATCGGCTCGAGTTGAGAATAAATGAGATCGGATACGCTTTACGATACGCAAGACAATAAATAAAAGAACAATTAACTATCGCACTGCAACTATCATTAACTCTAAGAAACACTCCTGCGAGATCTTACGGCAGGAGAGTTAATTAAACTGACGTTCGTCTATTTATTAAATTAATCCCATTTTTGTATCCGGCTGCGTGAATGAGTTACGACCACTCATTGCCGTTTAATTAATTACGATGTTTATCATTCGACAAATAATTCATAAACTAATATTACCAAGACGAACAAAAATGCATTATAAAATCGTAAAACTTATTCTGAAAGCACATTTCAGCAGAACATTTTTTTTTTATCTTGATGAACATCAGAATCCGAGTCAAAGTTACCAAGCAATATAAATCCGTCGAGAATTTTCTCTCCTACATCTTTGACCTTATGCACATTCTCGTTAATTTTTTATACGATATTCATAATTCTCCTTTCATATACAAAAAAAAATAAAAAAATAAAAAATTTCATATACATGGAGAAAAATAAATTTGAAAATTTACTCTGATGAAAAATTGCAAAACCACCCCAGACTCGAAGTTCAATGGAATTATTAAAATTAATTATATATGTAATAAAATTTCGCATATTCACATTCACTATTACTATATTTCATAGTGAATTCCATTTAATTTTATGAGCCTGCCTGATTTTGCAATTTTTTCGTAGTAAATTTTCAAATTTGTTTTTCTCCGTGACAAAAAAAAAAACAAGGAAAATAAGTTTATTTCTCAACCAGCAATCATAATAGTGATAAATTTCGTTACAGATATTTGGCTAATGAGTAAACAATTCCATTCATCCAGAATGAAGTGTAACACACGGCATTACCCGCATCATTGCTACATATTAGTAAGCTACACACGCCCATCTCGAGCGCCGTCCGATACTCAATCACGATAACAAGCAACTTTCCAAGAATACACTCCAACTTATATGAAGTTAATCAATTAACTCGCTAGATATCGTTATCGGAAACACAACCTGCTGAAAATCGCGACTCATGGAAAAGTTGTCCCTGATCAAGTTTTCTTTATCGCTAATTAACAATAAAAGAAACTATTTAAAATATGAATCTACACTTGGAAAAACAAAACATGAAAAGAATGTAGCTTTTTTGCCCCCCCCCTCCTTTGGATTAAAAAAATAGCATCGGTAAACATATTCAACTATCTCGGAATGTTATTTTTCCGCGAATGCGTCGATATTTCAAATGTCGAGATTCAATAAACAACTGATACCGAGGGGACGGACAAAATGTTGACATATTTTGTTGCAGATTCGCAGTTATGATAAATATTTTTGATTTGCCGTGGAACGGGGTTCGATTACACGGCCAATGGCACGGTTAAAGGTAGAAACACAATGTCATACATATCGTAATACTTATAAAACATTGGAACGGCCGTGAGGGGAAAAAGGCGAACAATACACCTTTGGTTGGGTCGATTTATCATGGGGACACGTACCGGCGGAAAAATCACGCCGCCACTTGAATATCGCCACTGAATGTCTTTTCCTTCCGGTAAAAGCTAGATGCAAATGGCGCTTGGGCGCGCATTATTCGGTACATTGTAGTGCGCTATCGGGCGCGCAATCAGTGATAGCGCACTTGGGATTCCCGGAGCAGAGCATTGTGCGCGCCAATAAAGTATTCCGTGATTTATCTCGCGGGATCTAAACAGCGTCATAGGCGCCTGGGCGAGCGCGCGTTTCGCCCCGCTTCGAGGCGGTTCTGTCGTCGCGGATAGAGCGATCAGTCAACGAAAAAGCCCTCATAAATAATAAGCATTAAGCGGGGAAAAATTTTTGCGACCCCGTCGCGCTTTGACATCGCTCGCGCGGTCTCCCGTGAGAAAGGAAAGTTCGCGACTTTTCGCGGAAAGGATGACAATCATTACGAACACGACGTTCACGATGAACGTCGATCGCTGATTGCGTCATGTGCTTCGTGATTCGCTCTTTTCGGCGGCCATCAATTTGCGTGCACTCTGAAAGCTGGGAAAATCGGCGCGCCGGATCGGCCGATTTTACACCCCGAGAAAAATCGGCCCGATCGGATGTTTATTGGTGAAAGGACGCAAAGATTGTTTTTCGTTTTTTTTTTTTCAAAATTGCAAATTGACAATTACGCGATTGTGTCCCATTTTCGAAACGGTTTCTGTTTCGTCAGACGTGACTGGGTTATCAACGTCGATCGATGCCCGATCGATCGGCAAATCGCAAGTCTCTCTACCGATCATTTGTTACGTGTTTCACTCGATCTGATTGACGATAAGTTTTTTTTTCTCTCTCTCTTACCGGATAAAATGGATATCGTTCACGGACTGCGTATATACCGAGCAAGGAAAAAAGGTTACGTTTTCAATGTCAAGATCATTCTTCGACACAAGGTTTCGCTGCACGTGCAGCCTCCAAGATCGTCGAACATTCAGCACTATTAAATCGCGCGTCACGCGATCATGATTGCATTTTTGCGCATTTGCAATTGCATTATGTTAAGTTTGTTTTTGAAAGTTGAGAAAGTTGAATGGTAACATTTTTTTTAGATGAAACATTTTTGTCAGTTTGTCATGCTACGGAGTTCAGGTGCTTAAATCAAATCCAAGCCCTTGATCTTGAACGTATACCTTTTTCAGCAACGGGACCAAATTTCTACGATTTCACTCTCTATTTCCAAAAGTTCCAAATTAGACATAATGAACGTGAGATAAGCATCAAACAAAAAATATTATTTTTTTCGGTGTTTATCAGAAGCGTCTTTTATCTTTATATCAAAATCGCAAAATAGCCAATATTTGCGAAAATTAAAAAATCCGTGAGATATTTTAATATTCCCGCACGGACGAAAATATATTTTTAAAATATAAACAAAATATATTTTCCGTGTAGAAAATATTATTCTGGCTATAAGTATAATATTTGATTTATATATTTTTTTTCTAAATTTTATTATATAAATTTATAAAATATAAAATATAATATATTTTGTATATAAAAAAGTTTATAAAAAAGTGGCAATGAGTATAATAGAATATATTTTCATTCGTGAGGGTCAAATATTATTTATTTAAGCCAAAAATACTGTTGACGTTTTTGATGATCTCTTTGAAAATTTTCATTGACGCTTTTGATTTACAGTCGTTCTTGTTGAAAATGTAAATTTTGTCGGTAAAATTTATAAATAAATAAACGAAAAAGGATGCTCGCTTCCTTCTAAGAATATTTTGTCCCGAGTTTATTATCATTTACAAGCAACAATACAGAAAATGCGACACTCATCGCAGCTCGTTGGTGGCCGAACACAGGAACAGTTCACGCAAACGAAGTTGAACAATTTCGTTCGGTTTTATGAACTCGCATAGTGTGTAAATTTGACCAAACTACAGATTGTTGAGAAAGACCTGGATTAACTGTACTTTTCCTGGCCGCAAATATAACTTCATCGTGCTTTATACGCGTTTTCTGCATAAATCGTACGTTACTTTAAATCTCCCCGGCGCAAACTGCATTCAAGATCTGCCTTTTCATCCGAATGTAGGATACATTTGCATTAAACGATTCTATTTTTCGATACAATCAAACAAAACACACAAAGTATTCACGCGAGGAACACGAATTATCATGATGCCACGATTGCTGTCACAGAAAATGCTTACAATTTGCAAACTAGATTTGTGAAATTTAAACAAACAAAAAATTACAAGCCAAATATCTTCTACAAATTGATGTTCACAATTTGTCCATTCAACTATCTCAAAAACTGTCATTCACCGAGCAAAATCGAAACAAACAATTTTATTAACAATAAACAGATCAGGGAAAATTATTACTACAGAGAAAAACAAATTGAATAACAATTTCTGTTTGGCAAATCTATAAAAATTTGATAGCTATGTTTTTACAGTTCACTGAGGGGTTCAGAATACTGGGATTCACCTCAGTTTTATGTTGCCCATTCTCCTTCTCCGTCTATTTTTTGTCCCGACCCGGAAACAGCCTGGTACCGATATTCCGTATACGATACCTTGTACGTTGACACCTTATTACCCTTGGCCTCGGGCTCTTGGAGCATTACGAAGCATCTAGATGCATCCTCACTTTCAAGATGATATTCATCAACATAGTTTACAACATTTTTGAAATCCCATCTTTCTATTTTTATTTTCATTTTTTATTTTTCATTTTTTAAATATATTTCCCATCCAAAAATAAAATTCAACATTTCATCAAAATTGTTGATATTTCATAATGATCAAAGTTATTCAACTGGTTCGAATTTATTCCTAAATTGAGGACAAGCTTGTGGTCCAAAAATAAACGCGAAGAATTTGGCACTAGAGTATAAAGTTCGAATAATTGCAGATTGCGCGACAAAACGACTGGAAAGCGCTCGGCAAAACGAGACTGTTCGTTTGTACTTAACCTGCATCCGACAAGAAATGCACAAACGTGTAAAAAAAAAGGTTATAAAAGTGAGATAGAAGGCAATGTATTACGATAGCGAGCGTCTCATTAAACATAATATAACCAGCGCGAGGAACAACAAAAATGAAGAAGTGCGTGAACCGCTGATATGAGTACGGCGGCAAAAAATTGCACGTAGTTGTGATTGCGCTTGTCTTATATTTTATTGCGTGGGGCTCCAGGCAACATGCCCCGTTGTGGGCGGCCCTGACAGATGGGTCCCGTGCGACGCAGCGGGTCCCTTTGATTTGCGAATTAAGGTAGAAAATCAACTGACAAAGATGCAAAATATCGCGTGATTTCAGATATAAAAGTTCAGAAGATTGTATATAAAAAAATCATGTAAACCGTCTGACAAATTTGGAAATAAACTCTCGAGTTTTCAGTCAACAATTTTGTGACCTCGGTTGTAATAACCAAAAGTGTTTCTTATATTTTTAAATCATCGAATCAGAGATTTCAATTGTTCAATTGAATACTCATTTTCTTATTTCATAAACCTTCCATAAACTATTTTGTTTAAATAATATTATCATACAAAATATCCAAACTTATCAAATTAAAATTTTTTATATCGAATAACAATTCAAATATCTAATCCAGTATAAATCAAAAATATAAAAAAACGTTTACCTAATTATAACCGAGTCACAGAATTATATATATTACCTACTTTTTTTTATAATAATGTGTCATTAAAACTCGTAGCCAAATTATTTTCCCATGGTTTGTCTGTTAAAATATGTGAACCAATGTTTTTCATCCTTGTCCAAGATTGTCTGGGACGTAATCAAAGACAAAACGAACACGCAAGGTATTAAAGGATTTCTCTGATTAAGAAAAGTCACCAAACGCGACAAAATTTATCACGCGGTGTTTTGTGCGCCAAGTTGTTTTATGGGTCTCGCGGATGGCCTCGTTTTCCACTTTGAGTCCGTGCCCGTGACTCGCGCTGATAAGCTGGATGCCGCCTCGGCGCCAAAAACAGCGCGCGCTTCGATTAAACACGCGATGAAAAGAACTGCTGACGTTTTCAAAACGTTTGAATATTTTATCTGCGAATGATATACTGACAAATTGGTACGGCTATCCAATCGAAAGACGACTCTCGGTTAAACTTTTTCTCCCCCGCAGACGGATACCAAACTCTGCACGTGGTTTATGTTTATATTAGAGCTGATTTATTACGCTCCTTTAGGCACTGATTATGAAGTGCGAACTTTTACTACGATCTAGCGGAAAGCTGGAATTTCATAAAACCGGTTATTTATTGCCGATACGCCTTGCATTTTAATTCATTAGCTGAAATTCAACTAACGTTTAATTATTTTAAAAGTCAATTTCAATTGATCATTCCGTTTGACAAGATAATCAATCTGATCAATTAATTGATTTCAACATTTTTTTTTCTCTCTACCATTTTATTTACCAACGTTTTTTTACCAAAGTTGCAAATTTTTTTTGCGCATTTTTAAGAGGGGGCCTTATATATGTTACATTCTCAAAATTTGTCAGAGAAAAGTGGGACAAAAGGTAGCGGAGACAACTTTGAACACGTCGCTTCTGAATGTTCGGTGAGGAACGATCAGTGTGAACGTTACTTTTCTTTTTCTTCTACTTTTTTTTTTTTTTTTTTAGAAGAACCAAATGTTTGGCCTGAGCGTACGGCATGCTGGTGTGATTTATTCGCGACCGGAGAAGGAACCTTAATTTTTTGGCAACTCTGTCGAGTTGTCTCGCAGCTGGTACGCGATTCGGCTAAAAGAAACGTTGAAAAGGAAGAAAGTAAGCGAGTTCACGATAAAGAGCAGGCCCGATGGTCGGATGGCGTGAAAGCGATACCTCGGGCTAACCCGAAGGATTTGCTTGGCTTGACAAATTGGTTGCCCTTATGTAGTCGACGACATCACACGACCAATACCCTCCGCCACGAAATAACCGAGAAATTATGCATACACGCTCGAGGATTATGTTACGATGAGACGCGTTTTATGGCACGATTAACGTCCGCTCGTTTTACTCGAAATGTCTACCATTCCAAAAATGATATTCTTACTGTGACATAAATTATGCCCTCATCTAAACAGTAATTGGGTCGAGCTTGAATTGATCTAATCGAAATGTCATAATCATTATTCATTTCATTTATCCCATACCTTTTATTTCATTTTTATTTCAGCGTATATCATTTTTCTTATTCTTTTTCATTTCTTTATTTTTATTTTGTCTTTTTTTTTCTTCTTTCGATTCGTTTCATTTACACAACTATGGGCTGAATTATACGCTTTGTTTGCATGAAATTTATATGTTTACAATCAAATGAATTACGATCGACTGTGCGTTGAACTATCATTATTACCAATTGCAACAAATCGCGAGAACGCTGTTTCTATTTATCGTTTTGCGCACATGCTATAATTTATCAGTTTGCGACTGGTGACGACGCTCACATTGCAACTTGGCATCCATATGTTTTACATTTAATAACTATGTCAATGAGCATTTCATTGAAAGAAAAAAACACCTTTAAAGTCAATGAAAAAAAAATAAATTTTCAATTGAAAAGTATGAAAATAAAATCTGGCAAAGAAAATGGGTGGATATGATGGAAGAAAAAAGCAAGTTATAATACACGTAAAGCTGAGTTTATATTTTCCCATGATCTTTTGCGCTTAGCATTTTTCTAAAATTCTGCTGGTCTATTTCAACTTTCGCATTCAAGACTTTGATAACTCTTTTATTGAAACGTAAATGACAGTGAAAGTTATAAAACAAAATGGAAGAACTCAAAATTAATACACTTCACACTTGGGCTTAAGCGACGATGATTTCTTATTTACCGTAGATGCTTACGCAGGAATTACAAACATTCCGTTCATAATTCCACGGTCTTTAACTTTGTCATCTTTATTTAATAGGGTCAGCTGAGAAACAGTTCCTTTTATTGCGCCGCTAACATTTTTCTTCTATCTAAAAACAAAATAAATAAAGAATAAAAAAACAAAACAACATAAGAAAAAACTTTTTTTCACTCTACAGAAAACTTGGGAATCAATACACTTCAAAGAAATCCAACCCATAAAACCATTTTTGGCGTAATAAAGGTTCGCCAGCGAGCGATGCGATTTTGAAAATTGCAGCCTGCCAACTTCTTACAAACGTGATGACATTAGTTGACGCACTATAATTGCGACACTAAAATAGCAACTCTACCGCTGATGAAGTATAATTCACATCCGAGAAACGAGCGATGTGTAAGAGAAGCGGCGAATCTAATAATTTTCCGCGGCTTCACTTTCACGGCTGATGATTGGTTGGCAGATTTCGATTAGATTCACCCAGGTTGTACGTGCCTCATCAGTACGAATTACAATGCGTCTATATAAGGCCCAGGCTGGGAGTCAAAAAAAGAAAAGAAAAAATAACAAAAGAAAAAAAAAAGAATGTTTGCACTCTGTGTCAGAACTGAGAATGCTCGTAACTTGGTTGATTGTGACGGCAACGAATGGCATTGATAACGACAGTGGTTCGCCAATAACGGATCACATTCATATAATATTCCCTCGTCAAATAAAGCAAAGCCTACAAATTGAAGGGTGTCGATTCCACGAATGCCTGACAAAACGAAAGATAAGCTATAACAAATAGTCATGCAAATCAAGGAGAGACGAAAAAAAATTGGCTCTTATCGGTTCGCTCTGTAATTATAGCAAGTTCGCTGAACGTTCTGTCGCTTAGGGACACGAAAAATGGATGTAAATGAAGTAGTTGGTGTGCGGCGAGGGATCATTCGTTAGGCTTTTATTGCGACGCGAAATTATATGTTCAAATTGTGCAATTCATTTTTATGATGTGCCAATTATTTTTGTTTATAAAGAAATTTTCTTTCGTTTATTTTCATTGCACAAAGCATTTTTGCAAGAGCACAATTTGATTGCTCACATTACACAATTTATCTTTTACAAACTGAAGAGAGTATATAAAATTAGAGTACAAGCTGGATTAAATTGTTTATTATGAAATGTTGCAATTTTAATTCTAACTGTTTAATTGAAGGGGAAAAAAATCTCATTCAAGAAATTACTTCTTGTTTAGTCTGATTGATTTTAAATTAGCAAGGCAATAGTAAACGCACATGCAACCATTCATGTTACGTGTCTCATATCTGCAATTATATTATATATATATATTTGTATATACGTTCATCAATGTTCACATTCAACTTCCATATATTAAATACAAATATATATTCTTATCGCTTTTTTCTCTCGACATTTTTGTGTTCGACCTAAGTGCTCATTTTGAAACGCATAATTATATACACAAATGTCGACATTTGTATTATTCCTCTCATCGAAAATAAAAAGAAGATCGGATTGAAATGTACCTCACGAAGCGACAAAAGTAATATCTCATTTCAAGAAGGCAACTGCCGACAATAAACGCGTGTCATCGCGAACAAAATTAACTGGCTACAATATTAAAAAGCTTCGCTGACACCCCCATTGAGCGACCAACGTGAGAACAGCATGTGTGTGTGTGTGCATCGCAACAGTGTTGAAACGAAATTAAGCGTGTAAACTAGTGGTGAAAAAAATGCGCACGGTCGAAAATACAAAAGAGGAGACTAATGTCGTTGACCGTCGCGTGTGACTTTCGTCGGCGACAGCCACTCAGGTTTTGTGTGACACACGACTGGGTTAAGAAACGCCGTAAAGCGCAGTTGCCTTTATATTCCTCTCTTCTTGTAGCCAGAGCGCTCTGACGCCCGGCCGTATATCATGCGAAAATTTTACAAGTCGTTGAAAACCACTGTAATTCACTACGCGGCGAAGGAAAATCTCCCGACGCCGAGAGGTGGCACTGCATAAAAAGCTCACGTTATGCCTCATCGCGCTATTGTTAATCGCTATTGTGCGACCGGGAATGCGAAAAAAAGCCCCTCCAATATATGTATCGCAAAACAGGATCTACGAGTACAGTTTTCAATGTGGATTATTATATTGCAAGATTGAAAATAAGGAGAGAATGAAAAAAAAAGTGATCGCGCACGGTTTCATTAAAATTTTATAAATACCATCTATGAAATTGAATGAAAGTGTCGCGCTGAGTTTTGTGGAATTTTATATACTTTTGTTTAAAGAAGGTGATACCAACTTTGTTCTTTCTCAAATGTTAACAAAATTGGAATAACAAAATCACAATTCAATAGAACCAAAAAAACAGATTTTGAAAATTGCAAAATTATAAAGCTATAAATTTCAACAAAAATGAAATAAAAAATATCATAATTCAATAGATCAAAGAAAAAGAAACGGATTTTAAAAATTGCAAAATAAAATTACAAATGTTAATAAATATGAATTCAACAAATCAAAAAAGAAAACAGAAACAAAATTGGGGAAATCGCAAAAATTTATAAAAACTACAAATAATAACAAAAATGAAATTAAAAATTAATATTCCATTGGTCAAAGGAAAAGAAAGAGATTTTGAAAATTGCAAAATTATAAAATTACAAACATTAATATTATTATTATTATATTATTATATTATTATTATT
>JAAMPD010001281.1:0-26767 GCA_025266255.1 Trissolcus basalis | reverse complement strand
CTTCTTTACAGTGGATCACCGACTGTTTTTTTTTTTTTTTTTTGTCTTGAAATAATCATTAAAATATAAATTTACTATCACCCGTTTGCAGATCAATTCTCTAACTTCTGTTAACTAATTGTATTTCTTTTTTTTTTCATTTCCTTTTTGAGAAGATTCATTAACTTTTTTTACGTAAAGTGAGTTTTTTTTATTTCTCTACTTTTGGTATCATTCTAAACTATATTATGATCCTATTGGGTCTTTGCGGGCTGAAAATGAGACTATTGACCGGATTCCTTTGACTGAAGTCTGTAATCAAAATTATTTTTAGATCATTGAAAAACAATTTGTCATCATTTTCTTCTTTTTATATGAAAAACTAAAAAATTACCTTTTTCTTTGACCCGTTGAGAATTTCCTTATACATTTCTGACCGAAGAAATCTCGAATAAGAATCACTCTTCATCAAGTGATAAACATGGGCCTGAAAATATTCATTATTTAAAAAAAATGAATCTGTTTAAGAAATGTCTGATTATTATTATTAAAAATAAAACTGATACTTACAGCAGCAATATCGAAACTCCAACGATCTGGTTTTTCCAAATTCGTTTTCGTTGCTTCAAAAGAACGAGAATCAACGTTTATAGGACAGCTTGCATCTGGACCTAGATACTCGTTCCAAATTTCTTTCACTTTTTCCTCCACATCTTTTTGTGAGTAGGTTTTCAATTCTTGCACAGCTTCCCAAAATCTAAAGTGCGACAATTTAATCAGTTGCTTAAAATTGAATAACATAAAATTTTATGCTTCTTCGAAAATCAAATACTAACTTTAAATTTTCACCACTAAATTCTTTATCTAAAAATCGGATGAACTGCTCTCGTCCAATCGGGTCTTGTAATAATTCCCAAAGACTGAATGCCCATCGTTTTACTCTTCGAGTAGATATATCTTTTCTATAGAATTATAAAAACAAAACCTCACAGTTAATTTTTAAATCTTTTAATAAAATAGAAATTTTTTAGTAAATTTTTTAGTAAAAGTGAGCTTAAAAATGGATTTTTTATGATATATAAAAGTAAAACCTACGTAAACTTGTCTTGCTCCCATAATTCTAGATTGTCGGCCACCCACGGATTACTCAATTCGGGAGGCGTAAAGAATGGATCATATTCAACGTACTGTTCGAAATATCCTATCAGCCTGAAATTGAAAATGAACAACATTTTCTAATAAAAGCAAAGAAAAATCGATCGAATGAATTTACATCAAATTTGAATTCACCTTGTTGCGAAAATTAATAATTAAATAACACAAGTTAATTAATCAAATAAATTGTGATCCCATTACAATAATTATTATTCGAACTTACGCTTCAGCGACTTTCGAAACTTTGATATTACGCCTTCCAATTTTCTGTTTCAAAACGTCAATTTCTTTCTGCAAAATTTCCTTAGTCTGTTTGACGTCCGAGTTGGAATGGGGCGGGGAAATTCTTCCCCCAGCAACACCCAAGTGCAAATGCTTGCTGGCTTTCGTAATTGGTTTGTGATTACGGCAAGCCTTTTTTATATCCATCTCGGTGGTGTTGACACAACCTGGCTGGAAATTAAAAAAAAGAGGTGACAAAAAGGTGAATTTCAATTTCAACATTCACATCTGAATTTCTGTTACTGTAAGAGGTGAAAATTGCTGGCGTACCATGGGTCGATGCACATCCCAAAAAGCTCTTTCCTGACTATCGAGAATTTTTCTCTCCAGCTTGTCGCGCTTTTTGTCAACTTTATTCTGCGCCTCGGCTTGCATAAATATAAATTCCCATTTCCTTGAAAACATCTTCTGCAGTCTTGCTAGATTCTCAGACTCGTAATCAGCCAGTTCCGCTCGGGTTTTGTTTTGCATTGTTCTCTTGCACAGATACACCGCTGAAAAATTATTCACAAATTACAAAATTATTGCTTTCTTAAATCCAATCATCAATAAATGCAAAACTTTTGCAACTCACCGTAATCTGTGTTTTCGGGTTCCCAAGTATTTGACGGCCAGAAGTACGGCGATTGGAATCTATAAAAAGTGTTGTCATTTTTTACAGTTAACAAATGGTCGTCAACTGGAAAAAAGTACCCATGGGCTGCCATCAAGTGTGCCACATGAAGAGCCTCTGAAAATTCAAAAAAACTCACATTTTCAAACAAAAATTCATTTCTAAAATTTTTTTACTCCAAAATGAAAATCACCTTGTTCATCTATGTCCATATTTTTCATCATCCATGCAATGAGATCAGTTCCTAAAGAAACACATCTTTGATAAGAATTCAAAATTCAAAATTTTGAATTTCATTTCATTGGCATAAAAAAGTCATACCAGTAAAGACCGACGGGATTTTGGACATGAAACTTTTGACTGTTTTTACAGGAAGACCACTCGATTCTTCTAACATTTTATTTACAATTGACTCCATCTGAAAAACAATGAAAATGACAATGAATGAATGTGTAAATTGTGAGAACACATTTTAGATCGGCTAATTGCAATCGGTATAATTGTTTTGCATTGTATCGTACCTTTTTGTAGACGATACAATTTGGCGAGTCTTCAGCGCTCGTCACAATGATATTAGCGGATGCATACGCCGGCATTTCTTGTCGAGTGCTATCCGGTTTGACAATAGTCTCCGTTCTACTTGATTCAGTATGTCCCGAGCTTTCCTCTACGCCATTCCTCTCTGCCGGTTTACGTCTTCGGCAGACAGACTTTTCGGTACTCATGGTTACCATTTCCGCATATTATCTGTTGTACATCTTTTTTTCCAAATCTATAAAACCAAGCTCTACACTCAATCGATCGCTTATGCACACTCTTTTTAATTACTATTGTTTACCTATTTATTTATTTACAAAAAAATCGAAATGCAAAATTATCATCAAAGTTTTTTTTTATCTCCGAAGAGAGTAGTCATAAATAAATAATTGGAAACTATATTAACATAGTTTAGCTTCGGATAAAAGACCCCACAATCAATAACCGTATTTTAAGCATGAGAAAATTATTGGAACTTTTCGTGTCAAATTTAATTTAGTATAGAATTGAATGATAAAAACTTAGTTTCGGGGGAATTGAAATGGAATCAATTTTTGACCTACAATAAAATGATTAAAATTTTTACCGATTGCGTTCAGTTAATTTGTTGATGAAAAAATTAAAAAGATTCGATATTAAAATTAATGTGCATTCGCTTAATTAGCAAACAATTTAAAAAGTCGGACGAGACACAAAAAAAAACAATTACAAATAAAACATCTGACATAATTGTTAGTGAATTTGTTATACTTTTGTAGTGTTCATAATTATTGTTACATTTGAATCATGCATGTGTGTATTTTTGTATCGTTTCTGTTGTTTTTTTTTTTAATAATTATATTTTTGGAAACATACAATTGAAATGTTGAGACTGCTTCAGTGGCGAGGGGAGCTGACGTACTGTTCAAATTCCATGGCAAATTCCATCAATTTTGGCTCGACGCAATTGAGATTTTGATTCAGCATGTGTCTCGGTTGTGCACACAAGCTTTGACAGGAGCTCGAAAAGAAACTATCTAACAACGTAGTCTGACTCTGTGCAATATGCGACTCGACGCGACTGCGTATTTGTCATCATCGTACTTGCCCGTCCATTTAGTAAACACAGTATAGGCGCTGAGAAATCTGGAAGGGTGAGATGATAACAGTAACGTACTCAGTTTTATCGAAACCAACTGAACTTCCACGACAGCTCCTGTAACAAAAAATTGAGATAAAAAATGCTTAATAGCTTTAGATGACCAGGACAAAATCAAATTCTTCTTTTTCCAGTCTCATTTTTTCAATAGGATTGAAAATGGTTTTAAGATTAAGTGGGAGGGTGGGCAGCTTTTTTCCTCAGCCCTGAGATATGGATCAAAGACTGTTTTAACGTGATTGCTAAATTTTTTTTATTCTTATTTTTAGCTCTTAGACGGGTTCTGACTAACAAATAAAAAATGTTGAGGTAAAAATTGCACCAATGAACGTCATGGAAATTTTTATGGTCATTGATATTTATTTGTTTTTAATATTTAATTTAATTGTTTGTGCTATTTCGTTCGATTTTTTTAAAAGATTAATCTGTAATTTGCAAGTTGGGAAAAAGTGTCACGATTTGGTACACAAACTTTTATTTATGACATTATCCAGTACAAGCGTTTATTTTTATAGCCAACTCTAAAACTATTGAGACCGTTATTTATATTTAATAATGAAATCTTGTGACAAGTGACCCTGATATTAGCATGAAATAATCATTATTATCGATACCACGCTGGTTATCGATTAACGCAAATTAGACTTGTGCAGTTTACTCAAATCCTAAAGTGTATAAAAATATTCACCCAAGTTGTACGTCAAAACATAAATTATTGTGAGAGTTGGTTAATTTGTATGTTTTCTTTTAGAATGCAACTGTCATGTTGTTTCATATTTTCGTTTGGATCTAAGTTCTTAAATGATGACAAAATTGTGACATTTCGCGAGAAAGACTTGGAGTTTTAAGACTCATTTTAGGTGTACACTGTAAGCCCTCATTGACACAAATTTGAAGTAACCGACAAAAAACTTCTCCTTTAAATTAAACAAGAAACAAATTACAAAAGAAAGAAAATGGTTTTCAAATTATCATTAGTAATTATTTAATGTTTTTAGAATTCAAATGTGATTATCATCGTGATATGAATTTTGATAAATCAAATTCATAATAAAACATTTGACGTAGTTTTTTTATTGTTTAACTTTATTCTTATTACGGTAGCTGGTAAAAGAACAGTTTTCGAACAAGGACGGTGTTTCTAAAACTTATTTATTATCAAAATGCACAGCAGTTGTAGACTGTAAAATACGTTAAGGTAGGACTTGCAAATTGATTTTGTACAATTCACGGAATGCTGCTAAAACATTCATGATGTAAAAAGAATTAATGAATAAAAATACATCAATTCACATGCTACAACTTCGTTCTGCCATTCAATTTGAAAATGAGCAACTCTCATTGGAATCATTTTTATTCATTATTTCAATAATGAATTGAGTCTTGAAATTCCTTCGCTCGCAAGTCCCACCTGAATAAAATTTGTAAACTATTGACATGATTCAAGCTGTTTAATCTCCTTCTCGATCTGCGATTTTTTCGACACCTTGTCGAGCATCTCTTTGTCGGGATTTTTTATCTCTCCATTTTTTATCTTTAGGGCGAGCGTCTCTATCTCGCGGATTTTCTTTTTTAGACGGCTCAATCGTTTCACGGGGTCCTGTTGAGTTTCGGTGGCATTTTCAGTCTGCTTCACAGCATTCGTATCAGTTTGTTTCGTTTCCTTCTGTTTGGAGCTTTTGTCCGTACTTTGCTGTTTGCTTGAATTTTGCTTTTCACTGGTCAGACTGAGTTTGCTCATACTCTCAGTCGCACTCTCGGCAGCTTTGCTTTTATTTTTCCTCTTTTTCTTTTTCGTTACCATTTGCACCGTCGATCCTGGGATCATATTATTCTTAGCAGCTTGAGCTTCTCGTTTGGCTTTTTCCGCGGCATAAAATTCAGGCGTCAGACCAACTGGACACGTTGGTTTGTTTTTCGTGAATTGTTTTCCTTTGCTTTCATACCTGATCAAAGAAAAGTATCAGGGTTTAATGTTTTGATTAATTTGAATTACTACAATTGAAAAATTATGATTAATACTTAGTTAAGAAATGTTTCTTACAGTGGAACTTCTTCTTGTGGAACATAACCGTCTTTAACTCTTCGAGGTTTCCGCCAAGTTCCATCTGGCCTCTGACTGGCGGGTATAAATGTTCCACCTAATCATGAAAAAGTCAAAGTTGAAATCATTAAAATTAAAATCATGAAAAATAAAAATAAATCCTCATCTATTTTCTTTTATGTATTTTTGTTTACATATTTTTACAGTAAAATAATTTTTTTAACTAAAAATGAAGTTTTTAAAATTGCTGTTTGTATATCTTGAGAAATAACAAATAAAAAGATTGCTATTGATTTTCATCGCATTGTAGGTTATATTTAGAGATGTGAATAAATATGGACATTTCATGGAGATATGCAAACCTTGATCATCCTTCATATAAGTTGACGCCATTATATTTCAATGACGTTTTTATTGTGTTATGTTTAATTTACAATTGGCCGTTTTATCTTGTGTATTTTTCCATTAATTGAATTCATTTGAACATATCCACTTTCTTGTTGTTCGCTTTTCTAAACATTTATGGAAGGATTCTTTTCTACTGCACCAGTTGTCGGCAAAGTAGGTAAGCTGTATTTAGGTAGGTGACGCTGGAGTTCTTTGACCGACTGCTGTTAGATAATATGTTATTTTTGTTCCAAATATTCCTTACGGAAAAGTAATTTGTAGTTTACTAATGACTATGAAATTGATATCGCTAAAGTTCAATCAAGTCATTTTAATTAATTAATCGAAATCTGATACCAATTTTGAGTTTCTAAAAGTTTTTTTTTTTTCGAATTAACAATGAAAATAAAAGAATACAGAAATAAAATAATGATCTATGCATTCAAATGTCGCGCCAAGGCAAAGCGCATGCGCGCTGCGCGTAGCATCCAACACAACGCGCATGCGCCAAGGTTTGGAGCGCTAGAAGACAAAATGGCAGCGAGGCTATATCCAAACTCCACCGAATTGATAAAAAAGTTGGACAAACTCCTCCGAAATGAAAAAAATCACACTGGCTACAAATAGCTTTGTATTTTCTTTTCACAATTAATCTAATTGCCTTTCATTCAAAATTCGAAATTCTCATTTTAAGGAACAATTTTATTGACTAATTTCACAGGACAACAATATCGCAACACTTTAATATCTCGGTAACAGAAGTTTCGTACATCGAATCAAAAGATTCATTCAAAGGTCACGGGAATTGATAGGATAGGTAAAATTGGGTTCGTCAGTTCAACATCCAATGCTTTCGAGATGTATTCGCTCGCAGTTTCAACCTCTCCCAGTGATTCTAAAACTTCGCCTAAATTATACCTGAAATTCAATACAGACATTATTCATCAGTTCGTATAAACTTCAGTCCACCGGTTTATCATTTCCATTATTCATCGTTAACAACTCATACCATGTTTGATGTGAATATGGATCGAGTTTCTCTGCGTCCCGAAGGGTCTTTTCTGCTAACCTCTGACTGCCCAGATAATGGTACACCAAACCCTAGAACCATAATTAGATTTTAACAATTTGTTTACAAAACATTTTCTTATAACCAAATTGTTCATTTCAACTTTATTTACCAGATGTTGCAAACTTTTGATGTGTGAGGGGTTTATAGAAATTGCATTCTGATAGCACTGTTTAGCTTCGGTATATTCCATCTTGTATTCATGCAGTAATCCTCGCTGAAAAAAATTGCACAAAATGATTTATGAATGGTAAAAACGTTAATTATGAATAATGAACAAAAAAAAATGTAATTCATTTTCATCCAAGAATAAAAAGATGCTAATCATACTTACGGTATACATAACATGATGACTCAGTGGAAAAATAGAAGAAGCTTCGTGCAAAGAGGAAGTGGCGTCTGTATAGTTGTCGAAAAATAAATAAACTTCAGCAAGTAGGAGCCACACTTGTGACTGCAGCAGCCAGGCTTTCTGAGGGCCTGGTTTAGGAATGAATGAGTTGAATGAGGATGCCACTTCTGATAAAGTTTGTTCGACGCGAGACGCGGCAAGAGATTGAGCTCGAAGAGAATCTGAAAATGAAATACCAAACGGTCTAAGTGATACATTTGTTCAAATAAAATAAATCAAATGAAATTATCTAAAGATGACAATTACTCGAATCTTTGTCGGACATCTCAGAAGTGTACAACTGAAAAACACTGCGGGTCTCGCTTCGTTTTTCGCTCTGTTGTTCGTCATCGCCGAGGGTTTGACATTCATAATGAACCTTCCAAATGTGGAGCATGTTTTTCAGTGTGGTCAAAGCCTCCTCACCACCGATGGTGTGTAATTCTAAATGTGCTTTTATGTACAAAAAGTTCAAGCTATCAGGGTACTCGAGTAAAACACTGTTTATGACGTCAAGAGCTTCAGTGTACTTTTTTTGGGCCGTAAGTAGGAGGGCAAAGAGTTGCAGCGATGGGATGTGCTGGTACCGCAAACTTAGTGCTGTTTTGACGTGGATTAAAGCCTCGTTAATTTGACGTTTCGAGGCGTATTCATGGGCTAGATAGTACTCTGCTAAATGGTCGTTTGGATCGTTTTGTTGAGCTCTGAAAAAGTTGGCATTTACATTGGTACAAGATTTTCTATCATTTTTGTCAATTCTGCAGAATGATTATAAATAGGATTTACTTGTGGAACCAATCAAGAGCGGTGTTGTCCCTTTTGTAGTTGTTGACCGAAAACATACTGTAACCGATACCAACGTACAACTGGCAACGAGACTGCAATCCCTGCGGATTTGCGTTTTCCTTGCTCAGAGCTTTTTTGCTCCATTCGATTCCCTCTTGAATCTAGACAAACAAAATTAATTTTGACTTAGTCTTTTTCTAAATAACTTTTGCATTCATACTTTGAAGTTGCACTCACCATGTTCAGTTGTTCGTAGCAGAGTCTCGCAGCCAGAAGATAAGGCATGACTTTTTGTGGCGCCAATTTAATCACAACTTGAAGTACAGTATAGGCGTGAACGTATCTACCCATATTTATCAGACATAAGGCATACTGGATCCAGGCGTGACTCTCGCAATGGGAGAATTTCATTGCCCTTTCGAAAGACTGGAATATAACATTTGTAATTGTACATTTCACAAGATTCACATGATTACAATAGAAACAGAGAAATAGAAATTGACATCCACCTCGTGCAGAAGATCTATTTGGTTCCATCTCACAACAACAACCGACAGAAGATCATAGACTGCTGTAGCGTTCTCAAAGGCTCTTATCCTCGCTTCTTTGAACTCCTGGGACTGACTTAGAACTGCATCTCTGACTGCCATAGCTTCGCTGATAAGCAGCAGCAGTATAATTTCCTCGTTCTCGTTGTTTGGGATAAACAAATTTGGCCCAGTGTACTTTTTCGGTTTCCATGGGGACTCGGACGAGCTCAAATTTTGGTGGGTGATCTTTCGTAACCCAGAATTTGTGGAAGCTGAAAGTGGTACAAACAAAAAACATCTAAGTTCAGAATTGTTTAGTTCCTCAAGATCTTGACGGTGAGTTTCACTTGTTGTTTGACATTGTTAAGTAGCATTTTACGATCATTACATGCATTTATGTCCGGAGGGGTCCAAGAAGTTCCCCGCACACCCCGCAAGATAATTTCTGCAAGTTGTCGTGTCAGCGTCAATCTCAAACTTTGCGTCGCTGTTGATTCAACGGCGCTCAATATTCCCCTGTATCTTTCAATCGCATTTTTTACATTCTTCGTTTGTATGTATAACACAGGGGCTCTCTGCATGGCTGTTTCCAAAATTGGTCCAATTTGTTTGTTCACATGATTGAATGTAGGTTGAGGTGAATAAGAACCTGCAAAAAACACCCCTTAGTTACAAAATCTTAATTTCCAAAGAATTTTTATGGTTTTAAAAGATATTTTACCATTTTGCTGTTGTGCACTTATCCTGTCTTGTTCCTGTAAATAAAGTAGGGTCAAGTCGCCTGCGATCTCGAAACAGTTGATCATCTGTTCCTGCCATTCTGATATCTTATATTTTGACCTCGAACTGGGTGGTGTTTTTTCTAAGCAAAGACCTGAAAAGAATATAATTTACATTATTATATTGTGCTCATTACGATATGAAATAGCAAAAGTTTAATATGAAAAAAATACAATTCAAACTGTACGATATCAGTTTCTACATGTAATTTTGTAAAAAATGATTTTTTTATTTTTAATGATGAGAACCGAGGTTTAAATGATTTGTCATACCTTCAATAGCGAATGATTCAGCTATTATCCGTAAGTTTCTTGCAGGCAGCGGTTTCTCAGCGAGACTGTGTAAATCAGCTTCCTTGTAATGATGAAGAGCATCCGAATACTGTCCCATTGCATAATACAATTTTCCCAATAGAAGATGAGCATCTAGGGCCTGGAGCTACAATTAAATAAATTTCAAAAACTCTCATTGCTAGTTATATTTGTTTCCACTAAAAATTTCTCAGACTCGCGAATTTCTTAATTCGTAAATTTAAATTGGCTAATTTTCAAATTTCAAACCACCAATATATTGGAATACAAATCACCTGTTTATCTTTTTGATTAGCGGCCGACAACAGAAGTTTAGCAACATCTGCCAGTCCTGCCTTGGCTTTAGCAACGTTCGCATCGATAGGTGGAGTTTGCTCGAGGAAGTTTTCCAACTTTCCCTCAGCGCTGAGGAAATTGGCAAACCCTTCTAAAAAATAAACAATAAAAGAAAGTAAACAAAATTGTTTGTTTGTCTCAGTTATCGTGACCTTGAACGACTGAAAGCTGTCAAAAAAAAGGCTGTCAACTGCAACTTACCATAACTGGGATACGAAATTCTTAATTGTTCGGCCAATTCTATAACCTTAATCCAATTTCCCTCTTCTCGACTTTTATCGATTTCTGATTCTATCCGTAAAGTTTGTGTTTTTGTGCTAAACATGTTCGTTCACTTTCACCCGTCACTGCGACTTGGATACCATGCAACTTTCTGCCAACCTCGGGCAAGCCCAAAACTTGAAACTTCTCCCCTTCCGCTTTTTATTTTGACACTTGTCAACAATCACGCGTTATCACACACGTCAAGTGTTCCTCCTTTCTGACTCGGTCAGCTGTGCCACCTGCTGACATCATTTAAAAACTGTGCTCTTTTCCATCACAACTGTTATGTCACTTTTTTCAAGGTCACTTGAAAAAAAAGAAGAAACAATCAAGATTAAAAAAATTTTCAAGTTCAATTGTTCATTCAAAACAAAACTTTTGTCAACAAACTCATTTCCATGACTTTTTTTCAATCTGACATTTGTCAGCTGTTCACGAACATAACCTCACTTTGGCCTTTAGGAACACGCGCAACATAAAAGAGATATAAGCAGATATAAGTCGGCTGCAGTCGGTCGGCCGCAATTATTTAACCTCTTTTGACTTTTTGATTGGGCTCGATGTTCTGACTGCTGATTGAAGTCCGATTGTGTTCATTAGAATAATTTTGTTTCAAACGCAACTGAACCAACGAGGCTCGCACACCACAAACAAAATGTTGTTACAAAAGTTAAGCAATAGAAAAGTAATCGTCGATGTGTTCGCGGTGATGTTTGGGCTAGGTGCCTGGATCGGGGTGAATGGAATTTATGTGCAGTTTCCGCATCTTATAAAAGCCGCCCCCGAGAAGGGCGACTTGCCCGCGTACATGAGCATGATCGTACAAGTTGCCAACCTGGGCCCTATCCTCTACACGTTGTACTGCAAGTAAGTTTTTCAAATTATTTATATTTCCCTCCAACTTTTTGCACTACTTCATCATCTGAAAGATTGCATCATTTTTTTAATTTTTTAATTTTTTTTTTCGTTAAGGTGGAACATAATTTTATAAATGATCTTTCACAAAAGTCCAAATCAAGATACCAAAGTTTGATATGAAAAATTGGATAATGATTGTCTAGATTGCAATAACAATCTTTCTTTCATCATTTCAAAACTAGATATAAAATTCTTGTTCTTTTAATTGTTGATAAATTATTTAAGCTGGGACGTAAAGTAAAGTCAAAGTTATTGCATATTTACAATGATAATTAATTATAATCATTTTAACATTTTGTGATTCTGTAATGTATTGTTAATGTCCGTCTAAAAAATTACTCCATACTACTTCCAAGATTATTTTATATACAAATGTACAGGTCAAAAATTATTTTTTTCTTGGAAAGTCACAATTTGTTTCAAATTGAACCATTTTTTCATTTCGATCGCCACAAACAATTTGGCAGAGTATGAAAATGTTTCACAAATTAAAATTATAGATATCTGATTTCATACATTGTAAAAATAATGCAAGTTTCGTATATCTAAATATATCATGTTGCTTAACTTAGATTCTAAATTAGATATTTCAGCTTAGAAATAGTCACATTCATAATTAATAATAATAAAAAACAAAAGTTCTATTATGCTGAGTTGTTTGTTCCACCTTAATAGTCATTTTGTTTTTTTTTAAATTTAATTTGCTGAATAAATGTTATCGTATAAATTCTTTAGATTTATACGATCTAGAACTATTAGATATAGAAATTTAGAATAATTTGATGCTTTATCTCCGAATTTATATTTCTATATCTTTTATAGATATGATTTACACTACTGATATTTTTACTCTTTATTTTTCCAGGTACTGCAAAAGGCATGGAATTCAAGACCGAGTGATAATTTACGTCCTCATAGGATCCGCAACAGTGTCAATTTACCTGCTCTCATTTTTATATAAAGAAACGTCGATAATTTTCGGGAAGAGTCATTCAACGGCCCTTCTGTTTCTCATGTTCGTAACAGCCATAGTCGGCTGTACGAGTTCCATCCTGTTCATGCCCTACATGAGAAACTACAGGGAGATCTACCTGGTTTCCTACCTCGTCGGCGAGGGACTCAGCGGGTTCATCCCCAGCATCGTGGCGCTGATCCAAGGAAACGGTTACGCCGAGTGTGTAAACGTTACCTTGCCAGGAGCAACCGAACTCAAGTTCGAACTCCACGAGACGGATCCGAGGTTCTCCACGAACGTTTTCTTCGTCTTCATCGGAATTCTTCTCACAGGAACTTTCGTCTCCTTCATCTGTCTGAACAAACTGACCGTCGCCAAGGGAGAAAGGGTGAAACCAGTGGAAGGCTCAGAGTCCCTCCGAACTGACGTCAATGCTCCAGCGAATTACAAGACGAGGACCGGCTACGTGATGCCAAAAACCACCTACTGTTACCTCTTGACCATGATGGCGGTCATTTGTTTCCTCAGCAACGGCGCGTTGCCGAGCATCCAGCCCTTCTCCTGCGGCCCGTACGGAACTTTGGCTTACCACCTGACCATCACTTTGGTCGCCATGGCCCAACCACTTGCAATGAGTCTTGGATTTTTCATCAAAACTTACAAGGTCTCTGTGCTGACCAACCTGATGATCGTTGCTCTCATGTTGTCTGGGTTTGTGATGTACTTGGCCCTGGGCACGACCGATCCACCACCACTTCATAACGAAACCGCTGGTGTTGTGATGGTCGTGGCAACCTGGGTTGCAGTCTCTGGAATCATGAGTTTCATCAGGATGGCCATCACTTCCATGTTCAGGCTCGATCCAGGAAAGGGGCTCTATTACACAGGTGTTGTCACGCAGCTTGGATCCTTCCTTGGCGCTATTGTTTTCTTCCTCCTAGTCACTTATACGAGTACCTTCCAAAAATCGTCTTTTAACCAACCAACTCCTTGCGACAAATTGTAGTTTTTATTAGTTCTCATTCTGTTTGGTGCGTTGTTACAGTTTTACCACCGCAGATGCGTTCAGAAAAGTATCAACTATTCAAATCTTTCGGATGGAAGTCAGTATTTTGTATTACTTAATCGTGACTTAAATTTTGGGTTCGTAAACAAGACTGGAAAGTCGAGAGTTTTGCTGTTCGCTCGAATTGTTATGTTACATACGTACAGTAATTTAATATAACGCGCTCAGGTTTTTCTTTTTTAACCTTCAACAAAGTACTGCAACGAAGAGTATTTTGCGGATGTTCATGATTCCTATTTTTTAATTATTGCAGGGTTATTGTTAAAGAATTGTGCATTTTCACGAATGACGAGCCTAATTGATTTTATTTCATCGTTCCGTTTTTGTTTTCTGTTTACGGTTAGAATAATGAATGAATGTTAACGAAAAATGTTATTGTCTGTTAATGTGACATAGAGTATAAAAAACAGTTGCAACCTTATCCGAGTCGATTTATCACCCTCGATGACATGGACACTTTGAAGTCAAACATTTTTTCACCATTTGTTGTAAATAAATTAACTTTTGTTTTTTTTTGTTGAAAATATTAAGTGGTGAGAAAATGTTTGACTGCTCTGTTGATGTACTTAGGAAATTGTTCGTTTATGACTTGAAAGATTTTTATGACCGAAATAAATTTATATTGTTACAAAAATATAAACTTGGTATTATTTTTTCTTTTCATTTTATACCAATCACTTTTTCATTTTTGAAGTGAACGATAATTGAACTCAGTTTTTTAAAATTCAATCAGTTTATTGTTTTTAGAAAGCGAAATGCGAAGTTTGAAATATTTCGCGTTGGTTTGAAAGCAGTGCGAGGGAATTGTGTACGTGCTTGGCGAAACTTAGGGGGTGAAAATACTCGTGAGGGTGGCGTGCCGCCCTCGTAAAAGTACGCCAGTGGGCACCAGTGGCGTAACGTTAATCGCGAACGTCAGCCATATACAATCATCCGTCCATGTTTCCACGTGCTCAATCTCTCTTAGTAATACGCAATTGTGAATTTTTTTTGTAAACTCAGTTGTAAACATCGGACGTGAGAGTCAAGATGTTTCTGCAAACGAGCGGTGGCTTAATCTTAGCCGGTCGAAATTTTCATACGAAAAACGAGAGACTCTGACGGGAGCCGATGTTTGCGTTCCTAAGGGGCGAATTCGTGTCTACAAATAAGACGCGTAAGTATGTTGACAGCACCTTTGACGTAACTGCAATTCTTAAACATTACAATTGTTTACATTTTTCAGCCGGTAATCAATTTTTTATACCGTTCAATTTTGATTTGTTTATATAACTTTAACGGAGTTACCGATTGCGAGTAAAAAAATTGCTGACTTGTATTTTGAAAATTTGATTTCATATTGTTTTGATATTACAATAATAACAATGGAAAAGCATTGGCAATTGTGAAGGGTAGGATAAATACAAAAATGAGTTAGCTTTGTTTTGAAAATGAGAAGGTTGAAATGTTGATACTGACACTGGTGCTTGTTTTTTCAGAGATGAAGGATAAAAATTGTTTACACGAGATGATGTTATTGGCCAGCAGAGCATCGATACAAACAATTGCTGGAACCATCGATGGGGAATACGCCTACAGCGAAGGTCACTGCGATGGATATGTTACAGATCATACGGATTTGGCTTCGGAGATTGATTTCGATGAGTCCGAATATCGGAGGGAACTTTTGAACGATGTTTGTACATTGATTTTTATTGCCAACAGTTTACAAAAACAATCAAACACCACAGTAATCGGTTATTTAATCTTTTCAGAAATGGCGGTTATTGTTTGACAAGGTAACTCAATGGCACGAAATTCGAATGAAAGTTGTTGCTTTTAAACAGATAGTTTTTACGTTAAACAAAATGGTTTTGTTTCAGTACGACCCCGAAGGTTTTGGCGAGATTCCCATAGAAGATTTTTTCAAAGCTTTGCGCAGTGCGGAATGGCGTGACGAGATTCCATCCAATAAGCGAGATATTCTTTATCTTAGAGCGAAAGAAAGTCGTCAGCACTCTATAACTTTTCAAGATTTCGTTAATGTGGTAAGTTTACGTTCGTTGAAGCAACAAATAAACAAAATTGTTGCTAAAAATGTAAAAAATTGATTTTGAAATGAGAGTTGGCATTGTAGAGACCTGCTACAAACTGCAGCTGATTAACTTTTGTAACTACTTATAAATAAGGTAGTACTTTGAACAGCAAATAAGTCAAAAGTCAAATTATATGATTCAAAATTGTGCCGTGGGTAAGCCAACTGCTGGCTGACTACTAGGTGGTCCATTTTTTGTCTCAACGTTTAGAGTTATAATTTTGTCTTATGATGGTAACCGACTGGTTTATTGTCGTGGCGCGGTATACTCGGCACCCTCCCGCCCTATTATCTGTCGGTACTTTTTTGCCTCCTTTCTCTTCTCTTTCATCATCTTTTTCTTCTCTCATGAAATAACAATTACATGTCCAGCACAAGAGGCTGACTTTTACAAGTTTCACCTTAACGTATGCCAACTCAAGAGAACTCTATCTTGTTATACCCTCTTCCGTGGGCGTTCAAATCTAACAACCAATCGTTATGGACAACCGTAAAATATCATTCGCAAAAAACAACCTTTTTTACAAATTACTCCACTTTTCTGACCGTTTCTTCGGTCATCTTACCACCCACACTGGTTTTTTTTTTTTTTCAATTTCACGAACTGCAGAGAGAGAAAAAAAATAAACGAAGCCTTCGGTGATTTCTTTTGTACACACAATTAGAAACGAAACGATCTTGTTTCTACATTGTGGAAATTTGAATTACAAAAATAACAAGATTAGCGTGAAGTTGTTGGAGTGAATAAACGAATAAGAATTGCGGTGCGCGCGCACACAGTTGACCAGACGGAAAATTTAAATGCACTTTATTTTTAATTTAAAATACAATCGATGGGAGCAAATATATTTATCGTAATCTGGTAGTGCGACTGGACTGTTTTGTAAACACGGAGTGTTTATTTATTCAGGATGACTATTTTTAGGGAACCGTCGAGCAATTAAATGTTGTTGTAATTTTGTATCGCATTGATTAAAGTTTATTGCAAAGAAAGGGCGTTAGCTTAAGGTTAAAGGGTCCTGAGAATCTGGAGGAGGTGTCAGGTATGGAAATTTAAAGTTCTCTTAGGTGTGTGGGAGAATATGTTGTCGCACTGTTGTGTGTCGTCTGGCCGCCTGGCTGACGCCCGTGTGCTTGTTCTCTTGAGCGTTAACATTATTCTATCTCAAAGAATGAAGAATATAATATTATGAATCGTGTATCGAATCGATTCAATTTATGCGAAAAGGGCCGAAAAAGTTTGGTTATTGTTTATGCCCCGGGCGATCCGAACGGCGCGCCAAAACTCGTCCACGCCCAATTTAAACAATTCAATTAAAAATAATTGAATGACCAAGTTCAATATTTAGTTTTGACTTTGTAACTAGCCTGTTTAAAATGAACATGCGCGCGGTATGGAAATTTTAGGAATCACCTCTACTTAATATTCTGCAACGAAATATAGACCGTGTTAGCTTATCGGTTTCACATTTTTTTTTCGTCCTGCTTGATTCATTAAGCGAGTATTTATATAGCGTTTAATTAGGGATAATAGAAACAAAACATGTCCAATTCAGAAACGCTTGAGATAAGAAGATAAGAAAACTGCATGCCACTTACCTTAACGGCTTAGAATATATATTACATTCAACAAAAAGAAAACGAAAAACCTGGTTTTGTGACTTGTCTGTATCTGTTTTACGAACGCACATTTTCGACTTTATATTATAGATACACACTATCTAAGGCACACAACATTTTTTTTAAACTAACCATTTTGAATGTATACCGGAAGCTACTGCACGAGTAACAAAAATTAACATTCTTTATTCAATTTTTCGTTTTGCATTATAATCGAAATGTTGATTCTATTCATTTTCGCGCGCGACAAAATTCATAATTTATCCTCGTTTATGAATAAACAAATTCCAAAAGTTTGCTCTCCAAGTTTGACTGAACTGAAGTTTGCAAAATTGACAGCCAATAAAAACCAAACTGCGCGCGCATCCGATAAATAATGTTGTTTTTAATTTATTTAAATTGGGACATAAAAAATGGCCAGCACTTTTTATAATTTTAATTATAAACCTACTAATACGAACGCATCTATAGGCACATATTTCTAAAATTCAATTATTTCTAAACTGAGATATTTAATTTAGAAATTTGTGAAACATATTTTTATACTTTGTCAAATTGTTTATGACGATTAAAATTTTCTGAGACTGACATTAATAAAATATTACAGAATTAATCATAAAACGTTAAAATTAATTATCATCTGAAATATGTTAAATTATTTGTCGAAAATAAAAAGAAAAAGAATTGAACGTCTAGTTCAGAAATGATAGAAGAGAGGTTGTTATTTCAATCTAGACAATCAATGTTATCCAATTTTTATATCAAACTTTGGTATCTTGATTTGGATTTTTGTAAAAGAAGACGTAGGATAAAAAAGAAATGTAGTGAAAAGTGGAGTTATGATAGCAGGAAGTAGGCGCACGTGCCTTGGAAACTATCTGGTTGAAATAAGAGACCGGAAGCATCTGGGGATGGCGCATTGTTTGCTGCCAGATTTTTATTCCGTTCGACGCAACGTTATAAGTATTTTTGCTTGTACTTCTTCTCAAAACGGTTATTTCATCAGAATATGAAGAATTTCACAATTGGAATACACACAATCGTCGAAGCCAAAAAATACAATTGCAAAAATTGCAAGCGTGTCATATGTTCGGTTTTGTCAAAACGAGTCTGGAAAAAAGGTATATCGCTTAGTGGGATCGTGATCAGTGGAAGAGAGCGTGCAAATAATAGCTACCACCATATGGAACTTGTGAAACACGCGTACGAGCAATATGCTATCAGGGTGTCCACAAAAGTAATAAAAAAAATTAAATTCCCTTGCAATTTGCATAAATACTGTATAGGAATCATATCATTTTGAATGTGGGGTAATTTTTTTCAAAAAATTTTTTTTTCCAAGCTCTTGTTTTGTTTTGCTTGTTTTTCGTTGGTCGCTTTTTTGGGCTCTGGACGAAAAACCAATTAGATGTTGTGTAGTTTCAGCTGCGAAATTAAAGACAAAAAAAGTGTTTTCTCTCAAATGTGTCTAATCAGTTTGCAAGGAGCTGAAGTGAAAAAAGGGTAAAATTTGAATTGCATCTCCGGTGGAACTTGATTTGCAAATTGAGAAAGAATGTTTACGGTGCGACTGTCGGCGCAACTAACGAAAAATCAGTTCGGAGGAGCGAGGATGAGTCGGGACGTAAATGGCGCGAGGCAAAAAGCTGATTATTTTTATTTGAATGTCGGACGTTGAATAAGATTTGAACGTCCGCGGTGGTCGCGTCTGGCGTACCTTTTGGTAACATAGGTGTGGTCCTTTAGTTAGACTCCTCCTTCCTTCTTTCCAAGCTCATTTATAATGCTCATCTGGGAAACACAAAGAGCTTCTTTCATCCTCGCTACTAAACTTTAGTATTGCTCTCTTCCTTCTTTCTTTGCCTTTTTTCCCCATCCACCTTTTGTTCTCAGTCTTCTTCTTTATTTTTGCCTCAAAAAAAAAGCCTGTTACAAAATTAACCGTAAATTAGATGTAAATCTTACTTATTCTTACTCACAGAGACCTACCCGGGCTTTGTGCAATTTTTCAAGATTTCCCTGATTCTTTATATTCGCACATGATTTCATCATCACGATAAAATGATTTAACTTGCTATTTCTTTCGGGACAAATGAGAGAGGGGGGTTAGAGAAAAAACCATGCGCTCTGTTGTGTGGTTTTATACAGGCCCAGAGAGTAACACAGCAACATAATGTGTGTTAAACGTTTGCGCATACAGAATCTGCAGGTGTCGGCACGTGCGGTCGACAGGTGCTCAACGGTTGTGTCTTATTTGAAGGATATACTTTTTATAAGAATCAATTCTAATTTATCTTGGGTTATTCAGTCGGAAACCGCAACAGCTACTCGGTCCAATTTTTTTTTTCTCGTCCGAGCCATGCACTTTTGTCAAAATATCAAATTCGTACCCCAAGTTTCGTCACACTTCAAATGATTCAAATGTATTCAAATTTTGCGCTTTGTGCAGTCGCTTGGAAATGTTGGCGAAAACGAAAATAACTTTCATCTGTTTCGTTTTATTTCATTCATAAGTCGGTTCTCTTTGAATCCGCCTTTAATTTCGTTTGAAACGTAACAAAATGTTTTCAAGTTGGGTACGTGAAAATGCAAAATATTTAATTTCAGGGTTGACTCTGTTTAGTTTTTTGAGGAGCCACTTGGTGCAATTTCCATCCGCCGAGTCAATTGAGCGAGTGGGCAACAAAGATGTGTATAAGCGCATAGCTTATTGCGTGACATATATACACTCATAACCGGAAAGGAAGTTTGGTCTATTTGTGCCTACGTACAAGTTGAATTAAAACGAAAACTCAGTACGAGATAAACCGACGAGAGAGAAAAAAAACCGCGACAAACGTGGGCTTTGCGTAGGTTCATGCAACCGGAAGTTTCATGATTTATGCTGCATCGACATGGCAGAATATATGCGATCTTTAAATTTCGTCCTATCTCTCTATATCAAGTTGTGAAACGACCAGGCGCTTTACGAATCGCTGACGAGTCAACTGCAGCGGGGCGAATTTTTATCCTCGCGCATTAATATAATTCTCAATCAACATTCAAAGTAAATCTAAACTTTGGTTATACGTGTTAACGAGCTATCGATCGGCGTATAAAGTTAACGAGTTTGAGTCAGCGACTTGAGGCGCTTGGCAAAGATCTCCCGCGGCGACGCGCGTAAATCTCATTCCCAGATGCCTGAAGAATTTGAGAGCTCGTCTCGAGTTCGAAATAACACCTCTTTTTGTATCGCCGGAGAAGCGCCACCCATAAATTCAGCGCTGACCGAAGAAGTGGTTCTAGAACGGCTGCGGCCACCCGCCATGGCACACAGCTCAAATTCAAATATGTAGTCCCACGAGTCAATTACAAACTCCCAAAACAATATAATTTTACAAACAATCTCATGCCGACGTTTTTCTTTTAAACTCATCGCCGTCATTTGTATCTGTTATGACGGCTTTTACTGTTTCCCCTTGATCGTATACTTTTTGTCCCATTGCCATCAGTTTGCGAGGAGAGAGAAAAAAAAGGAGCCAGTTTGAGCTATACCGTGCTGCACAATTTTCTCACATTTATAGTCAAGTTTGGTTGATAAGCCGCGGGAACGGAGACAAAAAAAAGTCAATCGCTTGGTCGGTCAATAAATCGAAAACAAGGCGAAATTCAGTTATTTGATTGTTATTATTATTGTCGTTGTGGCGAGCGTCCGCCTCTTTTTCTCACGATTCGAGACGCACACAACACCTTCATTGGAATTGTAGAAGACGCCGAAGAAAGCATGATACCACCCAGAATCATGTCAGGTTTGATAAAGAAGTTGTCTGTGTTGAACCACCTACGCAATTCCGTCGTCCTTTTATACATATCGGCTCCGTTTCGGTTGCGCCTCTTGAAAATGCTAAATGTCACTGAATTTCGACTGCATGTAAATTCCACGGCCTAAACGACTTTTTCACGAGTTTATGAACTAATTTAATTCATAGTCAGTTCGTCTGACAAAAGGAAACCCGTTGGACTCACCACGAGAAAAAGAATTTTTCGTCGAGATATCCGATATCGGAAGCCTTGTTAGAAAGACATTCACACATCTACATCCACGCACAGTACGCGCCAAAGTAATACGTCCAGCTGTTCTCATATCGACCGACCAACTCAGGTCTTTTGGTTTTGTTTTACCTCGTGACATCTTTTTTCATCGCCTCTTTTTATTTATAAACAGTCTTATTAACTTTCCTGATCAAAAAACAATACAGGGAACGGTTTTTACGCAGCGCCACCTGGCGGCCAAAAAGTCAAGTGAGCTGAAACATCTGTCCCTGTTATAATCTGAGATTATTAGATAATAAATACAGTATCAAAAGTCAAATGAGATTCAATTGCAAAACAGCGCCATCTGGTGGCTTAAAAATAAATACTTCACGAAAATTTTTAATCAATTAAAAATGAAAATAATAAAATGAAATTGTAAATAGACTGTAGTCGTTTTCTTACATAGTGCTGAATCAAAAGTAAACAAATATAATTTTTCAAAAAACATATCAAAATGGTCAAAGAAAAAAAAAACAAACAAAAAAACAAATTCAGGTACAACTTACTGTACCAAATATCAATTGAGCCTCCAATTTGTATTTGTTTACTGATACATTTTGATACGTTGTTTTGTAAAAATTATATTTGCTTTGTTTTTGATTTTTTTGATTCCAGGAATACTTTAAGCTCAAATCTGCGATTTGATTGTGTAGTGACCGTTGAAGGTCAGCGACGAAAAGAGAAAAAAAAACATTTTGCGGTGACAAGAACGGCACGTCGACAGTAGATGACACACCTTTTATCCCCGGTGGCATTATAACCTTCTCACACCTTTGCGGTGATTAATTGATCACCTTGTGTGTATAGAGTTCTACTTTATATCGCAAAACGATGAGATTAAGAAACGCACGGAGCGCTGATTATTTTGCGTAAAGCGCTCCGTCATCTAGCAAGGCGGCTCTTGTGATGTCTCGGAGATGCCTGGCTTCTATAATCACCTATGATTCTCCGACCAATCTTTAGCAACGCAACTCTTTTGATGCAAGGTCGCATGCAATCCTTGCACTTTTGTTACACATTATACACGCACAACTCAAACTTCTTCTCATTATTCCTCGCTAAACATAACCTCTATTTTGATGAAATTTCATCCTTGCGGAATTTGGAAAATTGCAGGAGCCAAAACTATTTTTTTGGCAATCAAACATTGTTTTGTTTTTATTCCATTCAGTTTATTTTCTTTATTGAAAATTAAATTGCAAAAATCTGTCAGAAACCTATAAAGTTGTGCTCAATAATTATCAGATATCTGAAAAAATTGTTATAAATGTTTTATTCAAATTTTTATATTTTAGATATTTTATATTTTAGATAAAATTTCAATATTCTCATAAAAATGTAACTAAAGCGATAAAATGAATTAAAGTGAAAAAAAAAAAAAAAAAATTGAAATAAAGTTGGAAAAAATGTTTAATCTTTTGAACAACTTTGTTGATAACTGACAGAACTCGGATGTCGCTAACAATGCATCACGATTTCCGACACTGGGCGAGTAATGAAAAAGAAGAATTTTGTAAGAGTATACGGCATGCACTTCCGAAACTTGCGTATGCCCATCACCTGTTCGCACAGATGGTTGTAATAAAACCTTGTATCACTCCATACGAAACATCTTATAAGACATAAAACATTTCTTCTTGCTCGGGCAATTGTCCTTTTTTTCTGTCAGAGGTTAGAAACGTTTGGTATTATATTTTTTCGAGGTCAGATTATAGCCGAAATTTCACCGATAGTCAAAAGGTTATATTTATTGGTACAAGTTATGCGATGGGACAACAACACCGTAAATTCTGCGCAGTAACTTTTGTCACGGCTCGTAACTTGTTTGCAATTTAAGTTTTGAAGAAAAATGAACGGGATTTTTAATTTACGAAGCTTATCGCTGGACGTTGTTTTATCTCAAACAATAGCATCTGTCTCCTTTTTGAAAAACCATTAGTATCAAAAGAAAGAATGATAAAATATGGTTCGCTGCTTCCTCAGATTCTCCTCCACTTATAAAAATATACTCACCCGAGTGTTTTCTTCGTTTCAATAAAACTGGCTCCGCTCCTTTTGTTTATAACTCTATTTAATATGAGATTCATTGAAATAATTTTTGTTAAGATGGAGCGCGAATGAAAAAAAAAAAAAAAAAATGAAAGTCACGATGGAAATCCGGAAAATAGAAAAGCCAACTAATTAAGATGGCTGCTGTTTGCGGTTCGACGATAAACTCAGATAATAAGCTTCACGCTTGTTTCCTGTTGCGCAGAAAGGAAAGAAGAGAGCGTTGCCATACTGTTTCGCACCGCTGATTTAAGAAGGAAACACAACGATATCTTTCGAATAACAACACCGTCATATAGGTAGCACTCAACAAAATATACAAAAAAAAAAAAAAAGGAATACTCGAACTAACAATTTTATTACTGATGCTTTCTTAAAACAATTTTTTTATTCTTTTACATATATTGATTATTAAAATGTATTCAACTGAAAATTGAATGAAATAATAATAAACAAACGAAAAGAAACTGCGAAAAAAGTCCAAGTCAGAGGTAATAACTTTTTTAATATATCTCGGTAACTTTGGTTGTAATTATGGTTAATTAGAATATTGTAACCTCTTTTCTTGCGTTTGTCTTATTTTGTAATAATTTATTCGAATAATAAGAAATTAATCAAACTCTGTGAAAAATTTATTCTCACACGAAGTGTTCTCGTTTCGGGGATAATTGTTTTCAAGTTATTATTTTTAGCGTTGTATTTAGATGAAGTAATATTCGGGCAAGAAATGAAGATATTGAGTAATATAATTGGATGAGGAATTCGTAAATTGCTGGTAATGATGAATTGTAGTAAGACGCATAATTCGAATTTTGCAGGAGCGCAACGTCTTTGCACCCTGTATAAAAGTATGAAGAGCGTCAAAGCCACGAGATAATTATTACAACGCGATCGTTCGAGCAGAGAGGCCATAGAAAGTGCAGGTGTTTCCTTCCCTCTAAACTGTGCCGTCCGCTTCTATTCAGGACGTCGACCTTAACGCGTTCAACATGATCATTTCATGCACGCGTCAAATAAGATCTAATTGAACAAAAAAAAAAAAAACTGATTTCTATATGCGCGAACGAAACTCAACTTTCAAATCGCACATCCTTGGATAAATAATTTTACGTTTTGCCGAGTCGATCAGACACGATTGGAGTTAAATTTGAAACCCTGTCGATTCATCCCGATAAAACCAGGTGTTTTTCTCGAAAACTAACAGATTTCCAGATGTGATGAAAGAAAGGAAGTCAGCTCCGTTATGAACCACATTTGATAGACATCTGCTTTACCCGAAACGCGTGCTATCCTTTATGATTTCGACGATCCAAATATTATTTTTCATCTGGATAACGTCAAACGTCGAAAAATCAAATCCCGTTGAACATTTACTATTTCTGTTATTAAAATGTCATTTTGGTGTTCAATAATGTTATTTCTCTTCGTTTCAGATGAGCGGCAAACGAACTCGCAGTTTTAAATGCGCCGTGCACCACCGTGATCGAGAAGTTAACTCGGAAAATGACTTCCACCTTCTGATCCACAGGCCGTCTCTTTTTCATAGGCAAGTCAATTTTTATCTCATCAATATAACAATTTGTATTTTTCTTTCCAGAGGCGATTGAATATTCAAGTTGAAGGGGAAAAAAAGAGGAAGAGAAAAAAAACGTTCGGAGCCCCGAGTGAGGAAATATAAAATTCGATGAAATTGTAATAATAAAAATAAAGTATGTTATTGTAAGAACCGGTGTTGGAATGGGAAGAACGTTTAGGAGTGTGATTTGAAAATAGGGGATTCTGCGGAAAACCGAGCGCAGCTTATTTTATATAAAAAGTTAACAGAATGAAGAGAATGGGAATAATCTGCTTAAAACGAGGGAACGCTGCGTGCGTTCCGTGAAAATGTTTTCGTCAAAGGGCCTCCCGATTTGTTATGGTCGGCACTTTTGACACGATTCGTTAGTCATCGTAAATTCATCGGTCTCTATTGGGATCGCAGTTGACGCATTAGATCCATCTTTTTCTCGCCACACCTCACTTTTCTACTGGTCATTTTGGGGAGTAAAATTTATCGCGTCAAGTTTTCGGCAGCAGGGCCAATTGGCGCTCTAAAGACCAGGCTAAACACCGCAGCGCAGCACCTGGTGGCCGACGCCGGCTAGCTTTCAAGTCGCGCGTTTTTCTCGACAGGTATAAGCATTTACGGGTTTATTCATCCTAACAAACTAACACCAAATAGCTTTTCAGCCAATTGAACAAAATATATTTCGAATTGGGCTTGAAATCGGCACTTTTTCATCGGACAAATACGTGACTCACGCCACATTTCTAATATACCATTCTACTGTTCACAATCACGTACAAAATCGCACCAATTACTTTTAATTTATGTCACTCCACGATTTTCTCATTCAATCCTCTTTTTTATTATGCCCGAACATTTTTAAGTTTATCCACAGGGAGAATATCAACATTCAAATGACATCGTTATAAAAGTTTGATTCACCCAGTGCATTTAATATTTTACTTTCAAATGATAATATTCTATATTTGTTCGTTTAATTGACAAAATATAATTTAACAATATGAATCAATAACTTTGTCTCTCAATTATTGGTCAATTTCAATGTTTTTTTCCCGCCGCTTTGTGGATAAAAGTAGAATCATAAATGATGAACAACTTTTTGCACGATGAATAATAAATAATAATTATATGATGTAATCATGTGTAACATATCGTCTTACGTGATGACATCATATATTATTATATATGCAACATTTGCAGTTGACATATGGCAGTAAGCTTGGGTTCGATGTGGTTTAGTAATTGCAGCATAATATTCATAATGCAGTATAGTATGTATCATGTCACATCGCTGCCAGCAAACATCATCAAAATTTTCATTGACTCTGTCTCTAAATTTTAGATACACCCAAATTAACAGCCTTAATAACACTCTAATTGGCCCCTTTATAGTCTTCTTACATTCGTACAACACACAAACATTATCAAGATAGAAATTTTCATTTATAAACTAACAAAATGATATTTCACTTGTGAGAAAGATTTCAAAGCGCCATCTATCAGTTGACAGATTAGAAATTGGCGCGTTTTTGAAAAAAAATAGGAATTTTATTTTATTTTTATATATGTAAAATTGAAGAAAGAATATTGAAAAAGGAGAAATAACAAGATGAATTCTAAGGCAGTTCCAGCGGAAAGGCATTTATATGAGAATTTCATAAAATTTAAATCACGTGTTTTGCTCAATAACATACATATTTGTTAACAAAATTGTACAAAAATTGACTATTTCGTTTGGGAAATATTTGTCTCTAAAAATCGATGCGTCGGTGTCGAACCAGACATTATTTTTCTATTTTTATTTTAAAGTCAAACGAGGTGTCCGATTAAAAAAAAAAAAAA
>JAAMPD010001280.1:0-26806 GCA_025266255.1 Trissolcus basalis | reverse complement strand
AAATTTGTAGTGTTTCCAATTTATCATTTAAAATCCAAAAGTTCCAGCTTTTTCTGCAGAAACAAAAATATACCTGTAAATATATTTTAATTTATATTTTTCATATAATATAATATATAATATATTATATAACATAATTATGTTATTTTATGTAACATAAAATTTATATTTATTTTATATTTTATTTATATAATTTATTGCCGCTTTAAAAATTATTTATAAATAACTTATATGTATAAGGTAAACGTACTTAATACGGTTATAGTGTACCTATTTGTATTAAATTTGTTTTAAAATTGATTCTTATATTGGATAATTATTAAATTATTTGAAACGCGCGAAGATTAGATGTTATTTTGCCATTAATTTAAATAAAATGTTTTGCACAGTCTCCAATTTCAGAATAAATTCAAAATATCTTTTAAACAAACATAACACAAACAGGTACACTATAACCGTATTAGGTATACGTTTACCTTAATATACACTGACATATTTTAAATATAGAAAATATACGTAAAATATATTTTTGTCCATGTACGTCATATTGTACAATCTAAATTGAAAATCTCTAGGCATTATACTTATCAAACGACCTAACAAACTTGAAATGTTTGATAAAACCTAGGTTCTGGACGAAAGTCTGATATTCAATCACACAGCGTTGACAACTTACCGGATAGTTACAATTATCAATCCACCATTCGTCATGTACGACAACGAAACTAAAAAGTACAGAGGGTACTGCATAGACCTCTTGGAAAAGCTGCAAAAGGAAATGAAATTTATCTACGAACTTTATCTAGTCGAAGACAATCTGTTTGGCACAATGGATGAAAATGGCAACTGGAATGGTATGATCCGGGACGTGAAGGACAAAAAAGCAGACATGGCCCTCGCCTCTCTCTCGGTGATGGCGGAACGAGAAGCCGTGATAGATTTCACGGTTCCGTACTATGATCTCGTTGGGCTGTCCATCCTGATATCCAAACCCCAGTCGACCACTTCGCTTTTCAAATTTTTGACCGTTCTAGAAGACGAAGTTTGGTACAGCATCTTGGGGGCGTACTTTTGCACGAGCATCCTCATGTGGTCGTTTGATAAGTGGTCGCCATATAGTTACCAAAACAACAGAGACAAATACAAAGACGATGATGAAAAGAGGCTTTTCACCCTGAAAGAATGCCTTTGGTTCTGCATGACGTCTTTGACTCCTCAAGGAGGAGGCGAAGCTCCGAAAAATTTGTCCGGGAGGCTGATTGCAGCCACTTGGTGGTTATTTGGCTTCATCATCATTGCCTCTTACACGGCGAATCTTGCAGCTTTTTTAACAGTTTCCAGATTGGACACACCGATCTCGTCCTTGGATGACCTCAGCAAACAATACAAAATACAGTACTCAATAGCCGAGAACTCGACTGGGTATCAGTATTTCGAAAGAATGGCAAACATTGAAGAAAAATTTTATGAGTAAGTTCTTTTTTATATGTAACTATAAATAGGTTTGAAGCAATTTTGATTGTCTGTTTGATAGTTGTTTTTGGGTCTAATTTGATTTGATTTTGTTTGGTAATGTTATGTTTGTTTGATAGAATTTGGAGAGAGATGAGTTTGAATGACAATCTTTCGAACTTGGAACGTTCACGATTGGCGGTTTGGGATTATCCGGTTAATGATAAATACACAAAGATGTTCCAGTCGATGAAAGATGCCGGGTTTACAAAAAGTATTGACGAGGGAATTGAACGAGTTCGCAACAATTCGATTCCTTTTGCCTTTATAGAAGATGCGACTAGATTGAAATACATTACCCTGACTAGTTGTGATCTGACCATGGTTGGAGAAGAATTTTCTAGGAAACCATACGCCATTGCTGTTCAGCAAGGATCGCCATTGAAAGATCAGTTGAATAATGCGTACGTTTTTTTACTTTATTTGAACAGAATGATAAAAAAGAAAATATAAGTTTTAGTCGTTGCGTGTAATAGTTAATCCAGTTCATTCTTTAGATCACTACAAACAATTTGGCGACTCAAATTATATTGAAAACAAAAATTTTTCTCGACACTTTTTGAATTTGAAAAAAAATATCATGAAAAAATCGGCTCCTAGAAATATATAGTGGAATAAAAAACAAATCCAGCTCTAATCGTAACTCAATTTCAGTAAAAGTAAAATTTAAAAAATGCCATAAAAGTTATCATGAAAAAAACTTGCTTTATAGAAATAGTGAAATAAATTATTTATTCATTACTCAAATGGTTAAATAATCATTTATCAATTTAATTAATCAATCAAATTAATCAATAAATAATGGTTTTTACTTTATTTCCCTAGTAGAAAGGCAAAATATAATAATGACAATATATTGACAATATAATGACAATATACGGGCAATATATGATTAATATGATGGAAATATAATGCCCATACATAACCAATATAATGAGCACATAGAAAACGTATAAGGTCAATATGTATGTGGTTTATATTACCAAATATAGATCCATATAGCTAAACGAGGAATTCAAAATTTTTCATCATATTGACATTATAACGGCGATATACGTTTTCTGTATGGCCATTATATTGTCATATTAACAATATATTGCCATTTTAATGATCATATATGATTCAAATATGGTTTTTGTAACATTATATTCCCCTTATATGCCTGATATATGGCCAATGTATTGTCATTATATTTTCGTTTTTACCAGGGTTGCAAAAATTTAAAAAAGGAAAGATATGTTTTAGTCGTTAAGTGCAATAGTTATTTCAATTCATTTTTATATGTCTTTCATTTTGAACTTCAAAGTTTAACTTAGTAAAAATTGCAATAAAAAAAATTTTTAAAATTATTTATTTAATTATCATGAAAAAACAAATTCGCCTTATTGATATAGTGAAATAACAAACAAATCGATCTGTAATTGTAAATCAATTTTAGAAACAAACGAACAATCATTTTTAAACTGAACAGCTCAAATGCAACGATATTGTTGTTTAACAGAAGAGTGTATTTCCTATTCAACGTGACTCGTTTCCTATCACTTGAGTGACACGACAATTTGCGACAATTGTAACTGAATGATTTGAACTGTATGAATACTTGATGCAAAAAGATCAGTAAAATTGAGCGAGCGAAAGTGTAGGTATAAAGTGGGAGTATTTAACGGAGAAATTTAAAGCTGAAACGCAAAAAAAGTGCGGGTTTGCAAGTTAAATAAAAAAAAGTGATTGATGAATGTGCGACTTAGCGTTTTTTTCGAAATAGTTTGAAATAAAAAAGCCAAATGGAAGAAAGAGAAAAATTTGTATTTTCTTTATCCGAAAGTAAATCTTGCGTTGCAACCACACGGTGTTACATGTCGAATGCTGATTTTATAATATTTTTTAGGATTTTGACTCTGCTGAATCATCGGGAATTGGAGAAGTTGAAAGACAAGTGGTGGAACATCCACAGGAATTGCGAAAAAGAAGACGATCAAAGTGCCGGAATCAGCATAAGAAACATCGGGGGAGTGTTCATCGTAATTTTTGTGGGCATCGGTTTGGCGTGTGTCGCACTTGTTGTTGAGTATTATTATTACAGAGATCGATCACGGGTGCAAAAAATTGAAAGAAAGAAAAGTGACAGGGAATCGATCAACAGGGGCCAGGCTGCATCGAATAGAGCATCTGTGTTGTTTGAAATTAATCAGATGAGACGGTTTTAGGAAAAAAATTGTAAATTTATTGAGCAAAATACAAAAAAAGCAATTAAAATTGATGATTACAAATATGAAATCGAATATCTTCATTAATCAACAATCAATAATTATTGAAACTATTTCAATTTGACTACAATTATTACAATACGTATATTTTTGAAATATTTTTTAATGGAAGGGGTCAAATTAATTACTAAATTGTATATTCCATAAATTGGTTCATTTTTGAACTTTATTTTTTTGTTACTTGTTCACGATATTGTTCTTACATAGGGAATGCAATTTTTACATGCACCTTAATTGTTACAGCAAAATAAAACAACGTAAAAAATAAATAACAAAACACTCGATCGCGATTGAAAGTTTTTACACGATTTCTTACTGGCTATGAAGTGAGAATTATAATAAAAATACAAAAAATAGATGTTATCTTCTTAGAAACTAAAATAATACAGGCGATGAAATACTTAAGCCTCGCGCAATACGTTTGACTCCGGTGTGTTTGTTCGTTCGAAAATGCTTGATGCAAAAATACTTTTTTTACTCAATCTCAAAAATCGCGTACAGCTGACAAAGAGTCAAGTGTATTGTGCAAAAAAAAAAAAAAAAAAACAATGAAACATTATCATCTATAACTGCAATCAAATAAGTTTGATAACGGTTTGTATAAACTAATCAAAAATATATGCGGTGATACGCCATCAGGTCATATTTCATATACCCGTAAAAAAAGCATCTTCTTTTTTTTTTCGAGGAATATAATCTGCCTAATTTATTATTGCACAAAATATATGCACATTTTGTCTTTTAAATCCTGCTGCAGCGATTTCACACACTTTCATGCAGACAAATTTGATAGCCTAAAATTTTTCTTGCATTTAATTTGTTCATATCTAAAATTGCATGACTAAAAATTCAATACTTCAAATTTGAGATCGAACTTTTGCATTACAGTTTTTGTCATCGCGACTAATCGCGAACGTCATATTAAAAAAGAAAACAAGACTACATTGAAATGAAAAAAAAAAGAAAAAAAAACTACTAATGCCTCTGAATGAAGGTTTATCACAAGTTGAAAAATCGAAGAACCATCCGGTGGAACAAAACTGGCTTTTCAAAAAGGCACAAGAAAAATTTTACCAACTTTAGTAGCAGTCTCGTTATCGAAAAATCGTAAACTGTACAATTAAGTGCTTCCTTTGTTGTATTATAAATATTCATTCTCTACTGCATGATTATCCTATTGATATTCGAAAAAATCACTTGCCAATAAAAATAATACAATCTCTTCAGGTTGAGTCACGTTCAGGTGACGTAGATCCTGCGCTTTTTCGGTTTCACCATTGCAAAGTAGATGACGGTGATGATGACGCAGAGAACGGTCGCGATGACGATCCCGTAGAAAATTAATTCCAACCAGAAGCCGTACCAGTCAGCAAATAAGTACCAGCCGATGCTCATGCCCAAATTCTGCATGATCACGAACGTGTAATAAGAAAGCAACCAGGCGTCTGCCTGCTTGAACTTGACCCTATACTCGATGACGCTGAAGATAAAGATGAGTCCAAGCCAGAGGTTGACAAAGACGTTGGCAAAGTCAAGGAACTTGGACTGGTAGAAGAGGTAGGCGAGCATCACGGCGTAGTGCCCACCGATGATTCCTCCCAAATAATAGGGGAAAAATTCAAAGAAGATGACAATAGAGAGGACCCGGGCAAGAATGAACAGGAACCACCAGGAGAACGCGAGCACGGCCCCGACGGAGTCGTCCTCGTCGAGACCCTGAGAGGGGAGAGTCCTTTTGGGAAGGCGCAGCGAGATCGTGGAATCATCGATTGCGTTCTGTTGAGCTTGGTTCAGTTTTTCGGCAGCCTCGGAATTAGCGTAACGAGCCGTCCGGGAGTCTAACCGTTCCGGCTCCTTCCCAATCGAGTCTGGCCGGGGTGGAGCTGGCATGTCGGGAATCGGCAGTGGTGTTATGGAGGTTATTCTCCTGAAATGCAAACAATCCATCACAATTAATTTTTCTTCATTTGAAAATTTCAAGTTGTAATTTAGTTTTTCCAACTTTCTGATAATCTAAGTAACTACTTAGTGTTGATACACAACAATGTTAGTCCATAATATACAAATGGAAAACTATAACAAATTAGATCGGGATAATTAAACAATAATGCAATTATTACGAAGGAAATGAAAATTATTAAATTATTAATACTGCATTCTGGCAATTTCCTAATGTTGTTTAATGAATTTAGGCAAGTTAACTTTGGGTATGTTAACTTTAATGATTGCAAGTTAATTAAAATGTTTTTCATTCAACTTGTTAACAAATTAGTTTCATCGTGAAAGTTTATTGAAAATGAGAATACTCTGAAAAAGAGTCTTCAAATTGCGACTTTCATTGAAATTTTGATTTTGAAAAGAGAAAAATTGATTCTAGAATTTCCTAGTTCTTAATTTAAATATTGAATCATTAATATTCAAATGAGGAAAATCAAATTTTTCATTTGATTTCTTTATAAGGTTCATTTCATATTTACCTCAATGGCATCGGTGGGGGGAGAATGTGCATATTTTTCGGAGGAAGAGGTGGTGTGCTTGAATTTTTGCGCTCAAGCACAACGCGTTTTTCCGGCTCCTTGTTTTCGGTTGCTCTCTGGTCGGAAATTAATCCAGAAGTTGCATTTTCTGAATGCAGCGGCTGCTTTTCGTCCAGATTTTTTAATTCCTGTAAACGATTTCAGTCAATGAATCAAAATATAATTTTTCTACAAAGTGATAATTTTTGTTTTCAACTTTCATTCTGATTTCAAAGAAAAAAAATTACCTGTGCATTATACTTTTTATACCACATAGCCCATGGTAATTTGCGACCGCTCACACGTTGACTTTCATATCTTTGAAAAGAGGTAGTAGTTTTTGCTACTACAACTACTGACATGATTACACAGAACATCTGTACCAATTCTGAAAGATCAAAATCAAAATTTAATACAAACTTCATCAAACAAAATTACTTTTGCAGGAATAAAGTTAATTTTATAATAAAAAACAAAATCTTTTAACACACTCATCGTAAGATAGTTTTACCTATTATTACCGTGACCTATAAGTATTGACATTCTCATTTATTAATTCATAAAACAATAAAAAAAATTTTATTATATTTTCTACGTTTACGATGAGAACTAATTATTTGGAACAACTAAAAATACATGGTTCAAATTTCAGATAATTTTAAATGAATTTTTAAACAAACTTTATTAATAATTGATGTAGTCGATAACAAATACCACCACGTTATATACCACAACATTAATGGAACTTGTTAATTGAAAAACAATTGGAAAATGAGAAACCTGGTAGAAAAATTTAAAACAAAACGAAACTTACGAGATTGGTAAGTCTGCATGACAACTTTGTCTCGAAAAAATAAATGCGACTGAAACAGGGCTTGTGGGATGGCCTGGAACCAGGCTTGCAGGAAGAAATAAAATTCAATGGCCGCAGGTGCTGATAATTCATTTAAAGTCTTTTGTCTCTCCTCTCCAGAAACTAAAATAGCATCCACTGATAATACAATTTGTGTCGCATATCTGAAATCAATTTTTCAAATCAACTCACACAGGTCATTTTTAAATTTTCATTTAAAATAAACATTTAATTCAAATTTAATGGATGATTCTCACCTATAAAGTGCAAAAAATGGAAAAGCAGCTAATCGTAAGATCTGCGTTAGCAACCAGACAGCGACCCCTCGGCTGGACTTGTCGCTGTCGGTCATCCACCAGTCAGGTCGTGAGACCATGAGCAAAAAGTACGCCACCGCTGGGGCGTAGATGATCGCCAGGGTGGTTCCGCCCCAGATGGGATTGCGTTCCCGGAAGTGTTGCACCGCGACGACCAGGTCGGCGGAGAACTGCGCCACGAAGATCACACATCCCACGAGGGTTGGAGCCAAAAATCGCGCGCAGATCTGAGCGCTCGATTTTGTCTGGACTTGACATTTTGGGGCTGAAGGATTTGGTCGACGGATCTCAGCCTCCCGCGACATTTCTCCTTCGCACTGGTCCCTTAAAATTTCCTCGGTGTTTCACTCTGGACTCGCATGGTTGATGGAAGTACCTGTAAATAAAAATATCAGCTTGAGTTGTGATTTTAATTCACAAGATAAAACTAAACAAAATAGAAAAATGCAATTTTAATTGAATTGAAATATATGAAAAAAAAAAAATGAAAAGAAAATAATAAAGCAGTTCGGTCTGGTCGGTTTTAGCATATTAACAACAAAATAATTTGGCATTGACTTTGCTTTGGTTTCGGTTCGTCCTTTACTATAATTCGTTTACTGTTTTATTAACTAGATTGGCTAGATGTGTCACATGAACCCGAAGGTTTCTATTCAAACAACCTTATCTGATTTGTAATACATTCATAATCTCAAACTTGGGCCACTGAACAACAAATGTTGACACAGTCAATTGACAAATATTATCCAATGAAAAAATGTTGCTCCGAAATAAATAGTGTACAATAGGAAAGAGTGATTCGAAAATGCGTCTCTGAAATTGTTCCCATACAAAACGCGCAATTCCCATGCTCCATTTGCGAGATTTCAAAACAACTCGATAAACATTCCAGTCTAATTTTACATCTTTGATCGCAATCGTACTTCCGAAAATTCTTTGGATCAAAAATTTGTGCAGAACACCAGAAATAATGACTCAGTATTTACATTGACAGATAAGCAATTTACAGTTCGATCGAAAAGAAACTGATCACATTTAGAGATTGTAATTAAAAGCGGGATTTACAATTTGGTGGATTGAAATTTACCACAAAAATGTTGCAAAATTTCAGTGAGAGACGAGAAGTCAAGGTGAGCGTAGCATCCGAGACAGCGAGTTTTGACAGAGGAAGAGAGAGTTTCAGTTGGTCGATAAGCGTGTCGAGATGAACGGGCTCACTGCATGACTGCCATGGCCACGAGCGACTCTCTTGAAGGCTTTTGTAATTGAGCGCGACCATCCAAGAGGGAGCGGCAAAAATCTCGAGCCAACATGGCCATCAGCGCGAGATTTTCAAATGTCACTTGTTCTCTCTCATCTCAATAGAGAAGAATTTGAAAATGCAAATCCATAATTGAATGTTCAGAATTAAAATAACATTTTACATGTTCAAAAAACTTAAAAATATAAATTACATTGAAGTTGTGGACTAATGTATTTAAAAACTAAACAAAATATTAAACAGTTAATTGTTTATTAAACAGTCCAGTTAGTAAACATAATGTATGTATTTATAAATTACTTTTTTAAGTTAAAAAATAAAATTTTTCGTTTTTTGAAGTTTTGATTCTAATTTTTCATCTTAATTTTTCTGATTTAATCCTACAAAAACTTTATACGCCACCTTTTAGATTTTAATTTGACCGAAACCTATTAGCCATAAAAAAGGGCGCAGTTTTTTCAGGGTTGATGTAAGAATTACCCAGTTACAAACAAATAACATTTTTTATTACATTTAACTTTCCGCCGGCTCGAATTCTCCTAAGAATGAATTATAAGACTGCATTAGTTCGTCAGCTTCCTTGTCCATTTTATTTGTGAGATCGTCGTACTTAGAACCAACGGCCCAGAGAGTTTCCAGGTCAAATTTTTCTCTGCTTTCTTGAATGAAGATGTGCAGTGCTATGTTTCCTGCAAAATCAATAATTCAACTTAGCATTTTTATATCTACAAAACTTACTTCTCTACTTAACTTTCTTAAAATTTCAAAATAACATACATTATCTATATATGTCTATATATATCTATATATATAAACATTAATCTAAAATGTTTGGTTTTTAAGAGAATCTGATTCATTTTTATTTTTGTCTATTTACATGGTTCGGATGAAGAAAAACAATTCTTCAAATTTCTCATAGAAAATAGTATTATAAATTTTGAAAAGTTTATTTTTTTTCCAAACCATAGATTTATTTTTAATTCTTATTACCCAAATCAATGGCCTGCCATTCCACACTGTATTTTCCTTCAGTGACAGGAATCATGTCTGTCTCGTGTCTTTTAATTTTGTAGGCCTTCCTGATAAATCCCATCAGAGCTTTCATATGTCTCACAGATTTTGCAGTCACCACAACAATGTAGTCAACATAGGCCCACTCTTTTGGTACTTTCGATACGAATATATTTTTTGCATTGTCTCTTTTTAAACATTCCACAAGGTCTTCTATGTCAAAAACTCCTGTTTTTCCTCCTGCAAATAAACATGTTTCGGTTAAACAAAAATCTGACATCTAATGAAATAAAAATATTTTTCACTTTAGATTTTAATTTATTTTTTGCTTATATTTTCTGTTTGTTTATTTTTACTTTCCATCTTTTTGTTTACATACTTTTCATATTTAAACCTTCATAAGGATCTCTAAAATCTGCTTCCTCCAACTCCTGCAAATTGATCCTTTGCATTTCCTCAGCAACGTCAAAAACAACTTCTGCATCTTCGTCTCGGAAAATTTTGTATTTCTTGTCAATTGAAACTGTAAGGTCATTATTCTTCTCGGTTTCACCTTTGTCTTTGACCTTCTTGTCAAGGAGATTTTTGGTCGAGTAAAATTTTCCACTTTGGCACCCAAGTTTGGTAGATTCCACTGTCCGACAGGCACAAAACACAGGGCTCATCAATTGCCTGTGAGATCTGATCAATAACTTTGCAAGATTGGCCGTCATTTTTCAATTATCGTGTCTCCAATTTTTAAACGAAATTCAAAATCCGATTTCAATTGATTTTCAAGACATGAGAGAAACAGGTTAGGTACACGTTTGTTTTCAACCATTCGCGAGATTGTCGTCTGGCCGAACGGCACATTGAAACATAACCTAAAAATCAAGTCAAGGTTTGAGGTTAACTGACAGTTTAAATGGCTCTGAAATTGAGAAGCAAATTCGCGGAAAGTGTTTTGAATGTGTTCAGGACTGACAAGTACGACAAATTGCGAAACATTTATCAGAGGATTGAAAAATTTGAAACACCACAGAGGTTCAAGGGAACCATTGTTGAAAAATGGGGTATTTATCCAGGACACTTTGCCCGCACTATTGCTGTCCTTATTTTCTCCACAGATTCCAGTTTTATTTAAAAACCATTTTTTACTTTTTATTCCAAAATTTTACTTTATTTTCATTTTTAATATTACTATTCTTATTATTGTTTTAGTTACTTTTTGGAAACAATTGTTCCTGGACTACAGGGATGTCGCAGTTGACGTCTGTAAGGAATTCAAGGAACGTCCAGTCAAATCGTCTATTTATGTCACACGTAAGTTGAATTAATTTTTTGATTTTTCAAAAAATAAATGAGTAAATAAACTGAATAAATTAACAGAACATGACAATTCTTAATTGAAAAATTAATATTAATTATATTACATATTTTATACATAACAAATATGTCTGTGGCTTAAGAAGAAACATGAAAAATGCTTTTTATATTTCTAAATTATAACCAGTCTAAGATGTCAATTTCCTCTTTTAAAATTATTATTTTCATTTCATAAACTTGAATATTTTGTTCAATAACATCATCACAGTTGATATCCAAGTTATGAGATAAAAAATTTCAATATACAAAAAAAATTTGCAATAAATAATAATAAATAAATTCAATTATAATTAAAATCTTATTTATTATTTATAACTTATCTGGTTATTATCCGAAGCTACACATATTGTGTGGCTTCGAATAAAGAATCTAATATTTTTCATCTAAATGTTCTTCTTTTATTCTATACAAAACAAATTTGTAATTTTTTGTGTCTTGTAAACAGATGTAAGCATTTGTTTGTTTTTTTTTTTTTCAGTTATTGGTTCTGGGATATATTTAGCAAAACACAATCCCGATGAAACGAGTTTTCGAGAATATTTGTTGAACTGTTGTTCTGACATGAACATGGTAGGTGACCCAATTCGAAATCAACATTCACTAGCCCATATACAGTGGCTGAACGAGTGCTACGCCCAGGGGATAATCCGTCGACTGAACCTGGGTACAATTTCATTCATCTGGCTTGACAACTACAAGGAAGGCCTTGCTCTGTACAAAGCGATCTGTCCCTACCTGAAACCCCGCTATGTTACATTTTATGAGCGAATAATTGATGTGGGCTTTCTGGACACCTGGTGGGTGCTGCGAAACAAGATGACGAACTACGACGTGAACGAGGAGGAGTGGAGGATAACCCAGCCCACCTAATAGTATCTCAGAATAACAACTTTGTTATAGTTTTATTTTAACATAAAAATATATCTCTTTCTGTGAAAGACTAACTTTTGTTTAGTTTCTCAGTCCAAGTACATACAAAATTGACTGCTAGGAAAAATGTATATGTAATCTCAACTGTCAGACTTTCTGATTAAAATTTTGGTTTGGTCCATCAGGTCTCTGAAAAAAGGACAGAAAATGAATATTCATCCTTTTGAAATGTCAATCGAAGTTTGCAAGAAATAAATTACCTTTAGCATAAACGATGGCAGTTCGACAAGGAACATAAGTGAGGATCCTGTGAGGACGATCCGCCCACGACTCGGCCATTGAGAAATGAGGAACTTTGGCGTCAATCCTGTTTTCTCCTCCGAACTCTGGATCGTCGCTACTCAAAACCACCGTGTATTTGCCCGGCTCTTTAACGCCCACGGGGTAATCGGTGAACGACTTAGTGGGGTGGAAATTGAAAACGAAAACGAGACCTGCCCGATCGAAGCTCACGACTTTGTCATCCTGGTGCTTCCAAGTGACGTAACCCTACAAAAAAAAGCAGACACTTAGAATTCACGGGCAATTTCGTCGCAGCATGATCTCGTCGATAAAAGTAAAAGGGTTTACAGGATCTGAATGTAACCATCCGTATTTCTCCTCCAGGTGGTTCACTGCTCGATCCCAATTGTTCATAAATTTATACTTGAGCGTTTCGTCGTCAACGAGGTTCCACTGTCTTCTCGCATAATGGTAACTTTCGTTGTTTCCTACTCGCGGGAAATCCAGCCATTCAGGGTGACCGAATTCGTTTCCTATAGAAAAAGTGAAAATACAGTTTCAGTTTTTGAATTGTTTTACAAACTATTAAGCAAATATTCTGATTTCAAAATTGTCTTCCACTGGTTATTGATTTTTAGGCGGAGTTCAAACGGTTCGAGATACCCATGAAATTTAAAAACGCTTCTCCTCCCAGAGCGTGAGTAATTAGGACAATCATATTGTGAAGAGCAATTCCCCGACTGATGACCGGACTTGGTTCGCTTAGTACGCTCATGTGAGTGTACATATCCTTATCCATAAGCCAGAACGCAATGGTCTTATCTCCAACCAAAGCTTGGTCATGGGATTCTGCATAGGCTACGGCTTTTTCCATCCACCTGCGGTTCATCAAGGTCCAGCAAATATCGCCCATGTCCCAGTCGTCGTCACGAACTTCTTTCAACAGTTTGATCCATTTATCTGGTATTGCCATAGCGAGTCTGTAGTCAAAGCCCACCCCTCCTTCCTCTACTGGTCTGGAATTAAAATAATCTCTGATAATCCTATCTATTCATTTCAGAGATATAATAAAATAATAAAGCAGTGGAATTTTAATAACAGGAATGTTAAATTCGTGATTTGCAAATATTTGAATTGTACAAAAAGCATTGAATGTAGAAAAATATTGTCTGTGGAAATGTTTTAAGAACTGCTGAAATTATTTTTATACAATTCATTTTATGAAAATGAGTTTAATGGAAAAAAATGAATAAATGAGAGTTGAAATTAGAATGGATGTTTGAAAATTAAATATATTGGTGTACTAATTTTAGGTTGGTTATTATAGTCGGTTTTGGTAAAATTGGAAAAACGTTTGTGGAAATTCTGGTATCCTGACCTGCACATTGCTGGCATGCCACTGACATCTTCCGCAATAGTTACTATTTCGGGATAAAGCGTGTGGAGCATATTGTTCGCGAGCATCAAATAAACCAATCCTTCGATATCGACGTTCAGTCCATAATATTCATCGTAATGGCCACTGAAACCTTGTCCCATACCTCTCGAATGGTAAATCATGGAAGTAACTCCATCGAATCTAAATCAGCAAATATTTCACTCAGTTTTTCATTTTCAATTTGAACTTTTTTTGCAAAAAGAAGAACTTGCGAAACAAATTGGAACAAAAAGTTACCTGAATCCATCGAATCCATATTCTTCAATGTACCATCTCAGGTTGGAAATTAAAAATCTTAAAACTTCGTATTCTGAGTAGTTGAAAAGTCTGCTGTCCCAGAGAGGATGTTCACCACGTTTGCCGGTGTGGAAGAAACAAGAATCGGTTCCGTCGAACATGTTCAACCCGTCGATAACATTTTTGGAAGCGTGCGAGTGAACCACGTCTAGGAGGACGTAAAGCCCATGCTGGTGAGCCACGTCTATCAGCTCTTTCAACTCCTCTGGAGTTCCAAATCTTGAAGATGCTGCGTAGAATGACGTCACCTTGAAATTTCATTATTGTATTTTCAATCAAAATCTTTCCAACTAAAAATTTGATAAAAAGAAAAACAAATTGACATAATTCACAAAGTAATTAGCTCGTTTGTGTTAAAATTAATTGTAATCATAATTTGAAAAAATATCAAATTCAAGTGTAATAGTTTGAGTTATACTTTAGATATTTGAGTTGAGATGAATTTAGATAAAAATGTATAAACCCATAAAGTTTATTTGGATTTGATACAATCCGATGTTGTAAGAAATGGTTATTAGTTGTTAAATGATTGATTTGTTTTTGCAGATTTAATGAGTCACGATAACGAACTGTTGAGAAAAAAATGGGAGCATAATTAACCTGATAACCGAAACATGCATAATAAGCGTGCTCCATAATCGCCATCAACTGGATAGCGTTGTAACCCTGTTTGACAATTCTGGGTATAATATCTCGTGCGAATTCCAGATAAGTCCCAACTTTGAGTTCTTGGGTCGCAATGCCAACATGACATTCATAAATTCTTAAACTCTTTGGTTTCTTTGGTTTCGGATATTTTGCTTTATAAACCTAAAAAATGAAATTCGATTTAAATTCAAATATTTAAATAAATTTTAAAGATTTTCATAATTTAAAACCTGTATTTAAGGTGGGACTATTGGTTTTATAGTAAAAAGAGAGTTTTTCAAATGATAATTAACATAATAATTCAAACATTTTATGACTAATTCTTTATGATTTTAATTTTTAAAAATTGCATGTCCCACCTGAATTTGGTAATGATTATATATTAGTCAAAATCAAAACACATTTTGATTATAAATAATTGGATGTTTTCACTTCATAAGTAAGTATAATATGCATAATTGAATTGATTTACTTTATCTGGTGTAGGATGCCAGATGAACTGTTTGTACCCTGTGCCCTCAGCTTTATTTTCAGGAGGCTTGACATAAGATGCCCAGGGACTCAATCGCTCTAGAAGTTCGCCTTGTTTGTTTCTCACGATGATTTTGACCTCGGAGAGGTGCTTTATTGGAGAGCTGCCGTCAGCATTAGCAGGCAATTCCAATTCCCATTTTCCATACTCCGCTCTTTTAAACGGCGTCTTCGTTCTGTTCCAACCATCTGTGCAATATCAATTTTTCAATTACATCAAACGAAATTAAGTTATTCGTGCAAAATTAGAAAAATCAACAATAAAAGCACCAATAAACAAATCAAGGAAATCATAACAGAACCAAAATCAAATATTCAAATAAACAAGATTGAATAATAAAAATGACGACAATTATTTTGATAGAATCAAACGTCCATGAACCGAGCTTATTTTCTAGCACGAAGGAAGAAAAAGTGTTCTTCTATTTTCACCCTTGCTCTTTTTTCCGACTTATTTTCCTTTCCTTTTGTTCATTTCGCATCTTTCTCACTTACTAAAATCTCCCGTTAGAAAAAGTTCCTTGGCGCCAGGCGCCCATTCCTTCGCAGTGACACGATTGTCTTCATGAATGTGAATGCCAAATTTTTCATATCCCCGGGAGAATTTGTCAATGTCTGTCTCGCCTCCCTGAATTTTTTCCATGAAATCTTTGTAAAGTGCGTACCTAAAATAAAAATTGCACACTTTAATCTTGGCTCAAAATGTGGCCGGAACAAATTTGAAATAAACAATCCTGCAAAACTAAATTGAAAACTCGAATTTCAAAACTATTATTTTTAATTAAATTTGTTTAATCAACATGAAACAATCATTTGATCATAATACATTATGTATATTTGTATATACAAACTTATTTTATCAATTTTCAATGATTTAAAAAGTTCAACTTTTTAATTTATCGTAAATTTTATATAACTTTGATGTTTTATTTCGATATCATATATTAATGTTAATTAAGAGATGAAAAATGATGAACCTTCTCCGGATGTCAATTTCATAAGATTTGAGATAGGGATCCCGGTCGAGCAGATCGTTTATTTTTGGTACCTCGACCTCAGCCGGGTCCATACTTGACCATTTTCCACCCATGCCAGGCGATAAGATGAGTTTGACGTGAAAAATTGATAGGTGTCAAAGTTGTAGGTGCAACAACGAAAGCCGGAACAAAACAAAAGGGAACGAAAAGATGAGACACCGCTGACGACTGTGAATGACGCGTCAAGGTGAACTCGTGCAAACCGATCGGAACAGTGAGACATCTCGTGGCCGCCGGTCCAAACCTTCATTGTTAAATTGTGAACGTAATTAACGCTCTGATTATCACAAACTATCAAACAGAACTATTCTTAGATGAAACATTTTTTATTTGGAATTATATTTATATACATTTTTTATTTATGTTTACAAATATTTATTATAATTACATATTCGTATATATGTATTATATATATATATATATACTTGTATATATAATTTATGTATAGTAGTTTGTTAATTTTTCAATCTATTTTTAAATTTTAATATATATATAATAAAATAATATATACATATATGATTTATTTATACTTATATACATTTTTTATATATGTTTTTATGTATAACTTTTTTTGTATATGTAATTTATTTATATTAGTTAATTGTAATTTTATTTTGCTGATGAAAAATTTTCCAATTAAAAAAATTCAAATTGATAATCAGAACCAATCAAATAAAATTATAGTGAACTTATTTGTTTAATATTGCATGCGCATCGATTGGTGGTGCAATTTTTTAATCATGCTACATTGTACATTTTTTATAATTTTTATCGAATGTACTCGTTTTTATTACACTCATGACGGACCTTGAACGTTTGCGATGCTTGACGATGACACGTATTTATAAATTTTTTTGTTTGTTCACAGGTGTAATTTTCATACCCTGTGATACAAATGTTGAATTTTGTATGAACGAAATAGCTCTTATCAGTAACATATCTGAATCGTCGTCAATTCTTATCTGAAGGATATTCCGCAGGGTTGTAAAGTATCGCGCGGTATCTGTTACGTGGTTGAAAAATAAATATACAGGTCAATACGACGTGTCTGTTTCATTGTTCAAAGGATAAAAAAAAGTTGAATGAAAAAACTTTTGTCAAAGAGTCGTGTGTGGTTTCGAAACTCTTGTTTTTTTATATTTTTTTACGATCAGTCAATTAGGCCAGCTTCAAAAGTTCCACATTATTATATTAGTTTGCATGAGATGCGTTGAAAATTCTGTAAATTCTGTAGTACAGAGTAAAAACAAAATTAAAAACTAAATGAAATATAAAAAAAAAAAAAAGTTAAACAAAAGCAGGAGCAATACAAAATGCAATAAAATAGGTACATTTTCATTCACATCAAAAGTCTCATAATGTCGAGGAGAGAATATCTTAAGGTGGGAAATGCAATTTCGCAAAATAGTCAGATGTTTTCTGACTATGGGTATTGGTAAATCTTTGAAAAAATTGACTTTCTCTAAGATGAGATATTCAATTTAGAAATTAGACAAAATGATATAGTTATACACGTAGTATACATTTTTACAATAATTTGAAAATTAAATATATCGAATTCGAATTTGTGAAACTTGTTCGTTCTGTGCCCAATTGTTTATGCCAGTCAAAAGTACATATGGTTCAATTTCAAAAAAAATTCTGACTTTTCCGAAAAAATATAAACCTGCGAATTATTATTAATTATCAAATTATTATTAGTCAAAATAATAATTAGTCAAAATGTTAAAATTATTATGATTAATTATTATCATTTGAAAAATGCTATTTTTACTGTACCGACGCCTTAAAAAACGAAAACAAACATCTGATCCCTTTTTAGATGAGGTTTTAAAATGGCCATAACTTATATTTCAATTTAGAAATACAAGAAAAAAGGTGTATCTATAAATACCCGAAATAAGATATCGCAAATTCTGCGATCCGATATCTGGTTTTCATTTCTGACACTCATCCAGCCTTTCATCCAGGCAAGAATAAATTTCTATATAACTCAAAATCCGATACGCAGAAAAAGCGGGACATCATAAATGACTGGAAACCGAATTAAATTAAATCTGATAACAAAATTAATTTGAATCAAAATGATTCAATTTGTCCTCTCTCGCGTCTGTCGCCTTTTTGTCTCTCCCTCAAGTGATAAAAATAGTCCGCATTATAAAGTCGCTGATTCGAGTGTGTTTCAATGTCTGCAAAAAGAACTTGTCGGAGTAACAAGAATCCCCTTTCCTTTTTTCAATTTCCAAATAAAAATCCAAACCTAAAAAAAAAAACAAAAACAAAAAAGAAGAAAGGCGCAAATGGGGAAGAAAAAAAATAATAAAATAGTTAGGACAAAATCTGAGGGAAAAATGCGTGCGAAACGATCAGCTGCTGAAAAAGACTTGAATAAGCCTGGCTGGCGGAGTGGATCGATGGCCCACTAGCACTTGGTGTATGTGCGTGAGTCTCACGTCGGTGCAAGCGCAGATAAGTGTTTGTGCCTTCACTTGCCCTGCTTCCGGCGGTATACCTGTATTGCAGTACCTCCCCCCCTCCGTCCACCCACCCCCGCACTTTCTTTCAGCTTGCACTGCTTACACATTTTTCAACCCCCTGTATTTATATCGTCACGAGAACACACATACAAACTTTTTTGCCACTGTCGATATTGTGATATACAAAACTGTTTACCTTCGTACTCATCAATTGTTCTGATTGTTTTGTTTCGTTTTTTTGTTCAAATAAAAAAAGAAAGACAAGCTTCTAATTAATTCTATTTCGGACTTTGTAATTAAAAATTCGAGATACATTTTCTTTTGTGAGAGAAAAGAAAACAGTCTATTTTGATTTTCCTTCCTTTTCTGCATTGTTCTTAGATTTTAATCAGGAAATTGTAGCCACAAAAGGAGTTTTTAATATCGAATTAAAGTTGAGAAAACTAAGTGGTCAGGCGGGGTAACTTAAATGGTATGGGGTTTCAATTTAAGTGGCGCTCATATACCTCTCGCTACTTCAGAAGGTAAAAGGTACTTGAACGCAGAAATGGCTTATGCATTGCAGTACAAGCGACTTAGTCATATTAAAATGCACGAAATTGTTTTAAGCGCCGGACCTTTTCTGCCCTCGCAGCTTTTTCAGAAAGATTAACACCAGATGAAGATTTTGATGTTTGTTTTTAATTAGAACGTCGAACGAATTTGAGTGGAAGGGGCACATAAATTAGACTCGTAATGAAGACTTGAATAAATATTTAAAGGAAAAGGTATCCGAATTGAGATTAAATAGAAAAAAGTTACTATGAAATGAAATACAATTTGCATCTCAATTGACCGATCGCTAGAAGTAAGGATAAAAAGGAAGATGGATGCAGTTTTGTTTTTCTTATGAGGAAAAAATTAATTAAGAGTTTATTCATTGGGTTTCTTTTTCCGATGCAGAAATTCAACACGGGGAAAGTTAAATAGACGAAATGCAAGATATGATAAATAAATGGACGAACAAATAAAAGAGCGCAATTGTTAAGATGTAATTAAAATTAGACTAGAATATTCTAAAATAAGCTCTAAACCAACGCGGCTCGAATGATAAATGTTTAATTGTTTTCGTGACCGTTGACCTGTGGCTAATAAGCAATTAGATGAATATTATAGGTCAGATAAATAATAATAATTTTGCAGCTCTGTCGTCGTGCGTGTTTTGCTACGCCAAAGCTCGGAGCTACAATGTTTACTTCGGCTAAACATCTACTCAATTGCTCAAAACCCAGCAAACAACCTACGTGATTGAATCGTGAATATTTATCGACTCTTTTATTTGTCCACCGAAAACGTTGTCGATCAAATGAAACTGTTATTGTCATTGAAACTTTGTTGACAACATTCCAAAACTTCCAACACATCCCGCAATTGTAATATCATATTAGCCATTTTTTATCATTGATTTCCAATGCATCAAGTTTTCATTACATTTGTTTACACATTTTTTCATATTTTTGTATTTTTGCTGATACGATCTTCGTTATTTGTATAAACAAACGTTCGAATTACAAGGAACGAAATAAAACGAAAATTATATACAACATCAAATGAATCAAAACTCATAAATAAACCAAAACAAACGGTTTGAACAAAAGTGACTTTGTTTGTTTATATATGTTTTTATATTTCTGTTGATACGATCTATATTTTTTTCATAAACAAAAGTTCGAATTACATATATGGGACAACAAAACAAAAATTATATAAAACACAAAACAAATCGGAATCCATAAATAAAAACAGAACAAAACAAACGTTTCGAACAAAGGTAACTTTGTTTGTTTACATGGAACAAGAACAAGAGGTTACAGGTTAGAAAAAGACAAAAATTACATAGAAATCCACAATAAGAAAAACAAAACCAAAATGATATGATTTGTACAAAGATGACTGTATATTTGTTTACGTAGGACAAAAAAAAGGACACAAGTTAAAAAAAGACAAAATTGAAAAATGATTCTGAGAAAACTAACGTATATTTTTGATATTATTTGTTATACATAAGAAAATTTGTCGGTAAACTAAAATAATTCTCGATATTCAAACAACCTGACAATTTTGGTTTTCCAACATTTGTCGTATTTTGACCTGTAACATTGTCAAATTGACATGGCCATTGATAAGTACATATTCTGAAAACGACTATAGGATCCAAGTGTCCATTCGGATGCACAGTTGAAATTCAGCTTTTATTGATCGACCGACGTATCACAGTAACTATCCAATAGCGGTGGATCAATAAATTAACGATTAGCCATCAAATAGCGTCGGGTGTTTGGCAAAACTTGGCCATTTCGATAACCGCCGGCTAATATTCGTCTCTTGGTTTGCGACAACCCGAAATTGATGATCCAACAAAGCCAAAACCCTTGAAGTTGACCTGAAACCAGAGCACAACTCTGACAATTAGAAACTGCAAAGAAAAAAAAATCTCCAAGGGAGAGAAAAAAAACTCTCAATCAATTGGTGCAAGTCCAATCCGGGGGATTAGGAGACGGTACTCCAGGACAAGGCGGTTCCATAACGGACGCTTGGGTCGGACGCCGTTTAATCCCTCAGCACGGAAGCGAACCCCCAAACTCGAATGATAAGTATCGTTTGTTTTTTTTCTCATTGACCAGTTCCCCACCTCTTCGGTCCAGCCCGCGGCGCCGTCCTCCCTGCGCGTCAACCTGGCGCCCCACTCCTCGCACTGCTGCTTACGCCCGAAACTCCCTCTCGGCGACGGCAGTCAAGCCACGGCGCGACACGGGCACAATTGTACTCCGAGGATCCGGTGCAAGTTGCCTTGGCTGAGTGTCGTGGTGCCAACGAGCCCGTTCGTATCCCGAATGAGTGTCCCACTTTGAGAGATAAGTCAACAAGTTTAACCCGATGGGCCGTCGGAGCAGCTGGAGCCACCAGCGGAGCCTCGATTGAACACGAGAGGTGGAGGTCAGTGGAACCCGGTGACATACTCGTCTGTCCACCAACCAGACTCAACCTGCAACAATCCGGAGGGACCCTCCAATCCCCGACCTGATTTTGCTTCGACACCCCCGAACCCAAAAAAGTGGTTCTGATTCCGAGGTTTCGCATTGGTTAGGAATCTTCTTAACCTACTGGGACCAATCTATTTGACCACACCAGTCGAATACCAGAGCTACCGGTTTGTCCAGAACGATTGTTCTGGTCCTTAATGATTGGTTCATGATAAATTGGACATTATTGATTTTGGGTATTATTGTTTGGACTATTTTTTTTTTTTTGGATATTGGACATCACACCTAAGACATTACGGTTTGGACATTATGGTTTGGACATCGTGTACTCGAATCGTTCGGCTTTCGATCGTTCGATTTCGTATTTGAAATGTCGCTCGTTGTTTGTTATGCAAGACTGAGCCTTGTGAGGGCGGTCCTAATTACCACCACCAAATGTAATACGTCATAGACTCCGGGCCTGAGGAGACTTTTTCCAATACAAGCTAACCGAAAGCTGGGGGATTCGGTTTATCGAACCAGGGGTCTTCTCCGTGCCAACGTCAAAGGCCTGTGAAGGTCCCTCGTGCGGATCGATAGATAATGGCGAATGCGTTTGATTTGTCGGAGTCTCTCGGTCGGGACCATGGTGGTTGCAGCTGTTTTGTCAGCACCACACCCAACACATGTGCGACAGACGCTAGAGCAATGACGAGTCGAGAAATGACTAGATCAATAACGTGTGTGCCCACCGCGAGAAGAATTTCCACTGGGCGAGGAAAGCGATGAGGGAAGGGGCGCCGCGATGACGCTCCGATGTCATGTCACGTCTTTTGTTTTCCACACGATGCAAAGAAAAGCGTCCGTCGTCCACCCCTGCGGCCACGCGTCTCCATTCATTTCGTCGACCTAATCGGAATCTCTTTCTTATCGACTTCAGCGCCGCTGCTTCAATGCAAACATCAGAGCAAGAAAATTGGGTCGTTCAAACACCAGCCCCACTTGCTCCTTGCCATTTTCGTGGTTATTATTTCATGGACCCAGCGGATTTGGTGATTTAACTCGTAGAATTATAACCCTAGGCTGGCCAATTGGCATCACTGTCTTGTTAGTTTCCTTTTCGTTCGTAGAGCCACTCGAGCCACTCTAGATTGAACTTGGCTTTGTCCTTGGGGTTGAATCATTGAGAAAATGATGCATCGCTCGGCGAGGGGTCCGAATTCGCAGTGTATCAATCTCAGTTATGAATCAGCGTTGTCAGGTTTTTGTCATTTCACGCTCGATAATGACTTTTTGCAATACGCGCAAGAAAATATTCATTTTCGTAACTAATAATTAAGAGAAAAGAAACCAATTCTAAGCATCGGGGCGAATTTTCGAATCGCAGATTTTTGTTTCTAGATGGACAAGTACTATTCATGATGATTTATAATTTTGCAAAATGGTGGACACGGGTTCGTTGACGGTTGACAGTCTAGATGACATGTCAATTTACAAGAAGAGAAATCGAACGGACCAACTGAAATCAATCGCAGGGGAAAGTCAATATTTAACGAATTCTATACCGCAATAATATTTTATCGAAGCTCACAAAAGTTATCGCAGAGACGCCAGATGTTAATGTTTTCTGACATTCAGAACATAAAAAAATGGTAAATTCAGTAAAGAAAAGCTCGTGGATTTCTTTTCTCTTTTCTTATATAATATGGATGTGCATAATAAGGTTAAGTTATAAAGTCTTTCGAAATTTGCATATGAAGTTTATTTTTTTCCTAGTTTAGTTTAGTTTAGTCTTGATAAAGAACAGACGAATATTATAATGTCCAACTATAAAAAGGGTCATGGTTCTAGCCTTCGTGTTTTATTTTTTTGCATTTTGTTTGGTCGTTGAATTTACACTTGACGAAACAATTCAAAATTGAAAGAGGGTAATTGAAAAAAACATAACCTACAAAAGCTATTGGCTCAAGAGGAGGGTAGCAACTTGGAAAAAAAAAAATGCTAAAAATGGATGAAGACCAAGTTGGTTATTTCGTTTGTTACAAAATTGTAAATTGGAGATCCGATTGAACTATAGTCAAGGTTATGATTCGAGTTTTAGAATTGTTTTGAAACTCGACACGATGGAACAACCGTTGATAACCGAACTGAGATAGGGAAATTTGAATTCCGGAATTGTAAATACGGGACCGAACGGAATGATAACAAAAAAGCGTGTCACGGATTTGCTACGCTTGGCAGAATTTTTCCAATTAGGTCGATTCTTATGAGATCGTCCAGGATGAAAAGTCACAGTGTAATCCGCATGGTTTATCAATCTTTACCGTTTTCGCTGTGACATCAAAAGCCAATAACCCAATTTACTTTCGTATCAGGATTAATATTACTTTCTGTTCGACATTTATGGCGACATTTTAACAACATTATTTCGTCGGTACATTTGCCCTCGATATCCGCTAAAAACTTTCGGCCATAATGCAAAGATTTTATTTCGTATAGAAAAAAATGGCCATTTCGTTTGGTTTTGATTTCGTTTGAAGTTTATTTCATTTTTGTCATTCTGTTTTCTTCTATATTAAATTCAATATATCACATTCAATTTCTTTCTTGCAAATTCTTCCTTTTCTCATTTTTATGTTCTGATGATTTTTACTTGCGTGATATTGTTTTTTTTTTTTTTTTCCTTTAAAGGATGATGTTAGTTTTAATATTGTAGTTTCTCCGACGGATGAATTTTTACGGCTCATTATTCAACATACATTTTGGGTTTCGACTTAATAAGTTTCATTTAAAAGTATAAAGATTTCAATCATGAGGTTTAATAATGCTGTTATGATACCTATAAATAATGTTTAAAATTCTTGGAAACCGAGGGGGGGATCGTAACAAACTGTTAAGTTCTGAACAGGGTAGAATATTTTCCTCGCCAAGCAGCCATCTGTCCGTGATCATTTTTTATCATGAAACAATATTTTTCTCGAACAAATCTGATTGAACGGCAACTTTTCAATAATAAATTAACGAGTTGGTTTTAATTGTTTAAATATTTATTATTTAAAGCAAAATGACAAAAAATGGTGAACTGTAAGGAAAAGTCATTTCAACTAAATGGAGATCAAATTTACACCAGTTTCCTTGACGCGCATTAATATTAATGAAAATAGTCATTTAATCCCTTGAGAAAATAAATTGATATATTAAAATAAACTGATAATATATATTTTCAATTATCTTTGTATTATATTTAATTAATTTTAAAATGTTATTATAAATAATGCCACGAAAATATTATTATTTATATATTATATATAATATAATCATGTATCTATTCTAGTTTCTCTAGATACATTTTTAATTGAATTATAAAGTTACAACATTTTTATATAAATTTATTAAAAGTTATATTTCTAATAAATTATAACAAAGTTTTCTGTATGTTTAGTTTTTTTTTGATATTCTAAATGTTATTCTCTGATTGGGGATACAAGTAAGAACATTTCTTAAAATATGGTTCGGTGGGTTGACGGTGTTTTATTGATTGGTGGACTGACGAGCCAGTTGGGTATTGTTTTGGACGCGTTTGAGGAACTCATCTGAAACGATTCAAGTCACGCCGATGAAAATCAAGGTTTTTTTTTCACGAACAGAGGTGTAGCAGTTACGACAGCAGCGGCGGAGGCTGGTCGAAAATTCATTGGATTAAAGGGACGACAGAAGTCAAAAGGGAGGAGAGTAGATAGTAAAGGCGCTTCATCGCGTTCATTTCGCGGTGATTGGACATCTTTAGCTGCGACGGAAAGGTTTCGCTCGTGAAATCAGAAAAGGTATATTAAAATTGCATGTCATCTAATTGAATCGCATAAAAAAATTAAGTTGTAAAAGTTTGGAAGTTGAAGTTCCCAGAGTTAATCAAACTTTCGTAACGCTAATAACAATATTATTTATCAACAATTTTTTAATGAAAGATGTATTAAAAATGTAGGATGGGTTTATAATAAAAAAAAAAAAATTGAAAATGAAAAACATGACATAAAAAAAGTAATGCGAGTAAAAATAGTATTCATCAAAAACTTTCCATTGAGGCTATATTAAAAAAATATCAAACGAATTCGAATAAAACAACGGGCGCGTTGGAACAAACAAATTTTTTATTAAAAAGTTTAGCTTCGGTTTTTGTTTTTGTTTTGTTTTTTTAATTTAAGGAGTTTATTTAAAAATGGTCCGCAACTGGATTGTTGTTCATTCACAATTGAAGAAAAATTCAATTAAAAATGTCAAAAGATGTCACGTCTAATGGACTTTATTAATCAGCCTGATTAGAGTATAAATAATCCAATTATTTGTGAAACTTTTTGCTAATGTTTTAATAGCAAATAATCATCGAAATAAGAAGGTATTGAAAGCTTTCAAGTCACGGTAAACAAATTGATTGAGTTGATTCGGATTAAATTATATTTACATTAAATTCAATACCAATACCAATACAAAACATTAAATAAAATATACAAATCAACTTGAACCAGTTTTGATCACTTTTGTAACAATTAACACCTTTTGAATAAAAAATATGCCAAAAGGGTATAGTTTTTAAAATTAATTTTTAAACAAAATTTTTTCCTTTAATAATCGAAAAGTTGATGAAAAATTATTTGGACAAATTCGATTAATGCTAAACAACTCTTGAATAACAAAATGACAATTTCCTTTTTGTAAGCATATAAAAATTAATGAAAATAATGTGAAAAAATCTGATTGCAACAAATTTATAAATAAAAAAATGAATGAAAAATTGATTGATATCAAGCTTTCTTTGAAAACAAAAAAACGAGTGATTGAAGGGGTTAATTTCAAGTGGTTTTTATTTTGCTCGGGTTAAAATTAAGTCACATAATAATTAATCATTAAGAAATAAGAGGTGGCTAACAAAGAGAAAAAAAGTACGCGATATTTTTAGAAAAGTCAATAATTCGAGTGCAATGTGAAGAAACTTTGTTATGAGTTTTATTATTTTGATAAGGATCAAAGGGTTTTGTTTCACTTTATGCAAATCGTGCCAAATTCACTGAATTTATAATTGCAAGAAAAAAACATGCTCAAAAACAACTCGGCCGTTATGTTTCGC
>JAAMPD010001279.1:0-26799 GCA_025266255.1 Trissolcus basalis | reverse complement strand
ATTATATTGATTATGTATGGCTATTATTATTTCCATTATATTGATCATATATTGCCCCTATATTGTCAATATATTTTCATTATATTTTCTTTTTTACTATGGCCAATTAATTTGTATAATAAATTTCATTTTGTAACTATATATTTTATAAATAATTATAAAAAAAAATTTTTTTGATTTGTTTACACTTGGTAATATAATAATATTAACTCACGGATGAAAATATATCCGCCAAAATATATTCTATTTTATATTTTATAAATTTATATAATGGAATTTATATACAAAATATAAATTAAATATTATACTTATTGTCATTATATTGTCAATATATTGTCATTATATTTTCCTTTCTGTTAGGAAAAGAGCTTAAAATGTGATTGTTGATTAGTGTAACAGAGAAGAAGCGATCCGTCACGCGAAATATAAACACAAGTTAGAAAAGGGTCAGGACTCGAATGTGCAAAAACGTGTATCGCCCCTTGGCTGATTAAATGCTGGGATAAAAAGCACCTATTATGGAATACCAAATGAGAGTGTCATCCGTTTGAGCATGTCGCTGGCCGACCCGTGATTCGGCCGCTATCTTTTGCCAGCTGACCCTATCCCGGCATTCCATACTCGTCTACTGTATTGTAAATCAAAAAAGCCCTTTGAACAGACACATTCCTCGCCAACACGACAGAATTATTGCACCTGCATTCTTCAAACAAAAACCAACTCTTCTTCTTCACTTTTTATTTTCTTTTCGATAAGCACATGTGAATACTTTTTTTTTTTCACGGATAAGACAAAAAACACATCAACACACGAATATTGTCAGCTTTCTATTTGTAATAACTTTTTTGAAATCAGTGTTGTGATAATATTTTTGTCAAGTTTCATGGTGTCATGTTATTTGTTTTTAATGAAATTATAAAAATTTATTTCAAAGACAAAGTAGAAAAATGAATGGAAATAACGTGAAATAAAATGAAAACAAATGACTAATGTCGGAATGAAATGAAAAAATAGAAATATAAAGAGAATCAAAAGGAAGAAGAAAAAGAAATGAAAAGATAATTGAACGAATGGAAAATAAAAGAGGCGGGGAATTGAATTGAAGTTGATTAAAACGAAAAGTTTGATTTTATGAATGAAAATGGGGATTGAAAAAGTGTACATTGTTTGGTATATGCACAGGAGACAGGGGAGAGGAGAAATAAAAGTGTCGGTTAAAGTGCGGAACCGCAGCCAGCCGATAGTTCCGATCTTTCGATTTTCCTTTCCATGCGAGTTGTTGCCGATGGCGACGTCTCGATTTAACGTCATTAGCATCGCATTCTTATACCAGCTGACCTCGAACCAGATTGCTTTCAAATTGCCCGGCAAATGCGAGCGCCTCTCGCGGAATCGCAATTGAATCAATTAAAATCTCTTTCCTCTATGGCGAGCAACAAAATCGGTCGCCGAAAAATGCGCAGAGGTGTCATTTTTTGCTGCGAAAGCACAATAAAAATGTCTTGCTTCTCGGGAAAGCAACGAAATGTGAGGAATTCGGCGAACGCCACGCCGCTTAATAACAATTTAATGTATTTATGTTTGTGATTTTTTTCCCTCTCCCTCCTCCTCTGTCTCTTTTCGATGAGTTTATTCTGAGAATTCTAAAAGAATTAAACCGAGCGTGTATGCACGCATGTCGATCAAGTGACGCAACGACACTGTAAATAATAATAATCGTTGCTTTTCGACTCTTATCTTATACCTTTTTCTTTCCATTTTTTTATTATTAGCCCGTTGAAGACTCGACTTATCATCTTAAATACCAACACAATCAAATGCTTTGCTAACAATAACAATTGTATCGATTTTTATTTCTAATGTAAAATTTTAACGATTTTGCCTCCTTCTTGATCCATCCCTAATAAAAAAGATCATATATTGTTCATATATTGATCAGATATGTATGAGTGTTTTTCATATATGGACTACATATTGGAAATATATCGTCTATATATATATTATTACTAACATTATTATCTATTATTATATACATTATTATTTTCAATATATACATTGATAATATATTGTCAATATATGATTTCTGAAATAATATTTTTTCTATATATGTTTTATGTATGGGCAATATATGATTCATTTTACTATTAGGTATCTTCATGAAAAAAGAATGAAATTTCATTCCAAAACAAACAAATGGCGGGAAAAAATAATTAAAAATTTTGTTATAAATTGGTAAACAACGAGATATATTTCATCATTGTTGTCGATATTTGATTTTCTACTTATGGACTTAAACATCGGCACCGGTATAAGATAAAAGTGACATCGAAGCTGGCGTCACTAGTCGATGGTACGATTAATCCGCAAATTATGTTATTAATTCGATGAACGCGATTATTTATTTAACCACTTTATTTCCTGCTGATCAATAGAAGACCATGACGAATCACATTTGTACACAGCGCTGTGTGTAGGTCACTGAGTCAACTTATAAATGTTACAAGAGAAGCGCGCGTTCACAACAATGTTGCGAGCAAGTTCTCGGAAAAAATTTGAATGTTTGAAAAAAAAAAAAAAAAATAGTCTCGAGAGGGTGACAAACTGTCATTTAGCTTTAAAGAGTAATTAGATAGGCGACAAGACTCGAGACCTTCAAAACAACTGATTCTCGAGTTTATAGCCGGTTGTTTACATTGTTTGGAAAAGTTTATTCGAATATGTAACACCCGCTGTTTCTGTTTGAATTCCAATTAAAAGTTGTTTGCATTTTAAAATAAAAACACTCAATTGATATTCCGCTGTGATTGTTTGGACCTTGTGAACTTGTTCGGAGTACTTTTCAGAATCTGAAATTGTTTGTAGAAAAAAATTTTATACATAATTTAATAAGTGACAAAAAACAAAAATGAAAGCAAACGAAATGAAAAATATATATATTATTTATATATATAATCAAAGGTTTATTTTTTTCCAAGTTCAAAAAAGGTCAAAGGTGTGTATTTTGCATCGAAACCAATATTTCCTTTAAATGTTTTGGATTGAGATCAATTGCAACAAGTTAATTTTAGTAAACGAAAATAATGCTTAAAAAAGGAACACAAAATTATGATTGCAAAACAAAACGAAAATCTAAAATTTAATAACGTCGTTTTTTTTTTGAAGTTCAACAAAGGTCAAGCGTGATTATGTTGTTTTCATAAACTTTATTCTTTTATATTGAAAAAAAATCAATTGGAACGAGTTGTGGACTTGGAAGAAACAAAAATAGCGATTAAAAATTAAACAACAACGTAATCGAAACATTTATACATAAGTAGATTGTTATTACGTGTTATTTATGAGTTCAAACAAGGTTAATGATGTTTGTTGCATTAGCAGATCATTAGGAATTGGTTTGTGTCATTAAAAAGTACTTGAAAAGAGTGTTTTGTTTTGGCTCTTCGGTTTGACCTTCAGATTGGTCCGAATGTTTGCAGCGGCAAACACCAGGAGCCGTGAAAAAGTGCACTGAATGACAGACGATCGTGAGATTTGGAGGATTCGCGGAAAACTCCTCAAAACCGGCATCGGGTTCCCGTTATACCGGTATCGCAGAAAGAAAGTTACTCTCGAATTCTCATCGACACCCGAACGAATCGTAACTCTTGTACCTACACTTGAGGCTCCGTTATAAAAACCACTTGGCCAACGTCAAAATTGCAAAATGATAACAATCTCTCGTGACGACAAGGACGGAAGAAGAACAAAAACACGAAGCGAACGTCAGAGAGGAATAAAAAAAAGAAAAGAGGTGGCGGGCTTTTGTTGTCGTGCTTTGACCGCGCGCCACCTCTGTTTTCGCAGACTTCTCGCGATTGATCGCAGTCTTTCAACGCAACATGAGTATAATCCAATCGACTGATCGCACGATTGCAACCTCCTAAGGATTCCCTGCTTCCATCAGCCGACACCTTTTCCCCAACGAAATCAATCGACTTTTCAAACTCGTGCATTTTTCAATTCAAACAAACCATCTTTCACCCAATGCAACCTCTCGGACAAATAAACAAACAATGTAAACAAAAACAAACACACAGCATCACCATGTATCGTACTTTGAATAAACAAACGTCCGATAAAATCTGAATTATGCAACGCTCGTGCAATTCCATAAATTGTAATAATCTCAGAGGAACAATTATTGTAATCATATAGGGATAAATAATTTTCTGACAACATTGGTATAATAAAATTGTTTGGCGCATTAATTTGTTTGATATTAGGAGAGAAATGGGGTAGGAAAATTATGTGGACAAAATAAAAGGAAGAAGAAAGCGGGGGGTGAAATTGTTTATGATAAAATGGGAAAGGCGAGAGAGAGAACGAGAAAAAGGACGGGAAATATGTAAAAGTACAGGTCGGGATTGAGCGGCGGCCCTGGGCGCGCATATTTGTCGACTTTTTCGCCGAAGCGCTTTGTCGCGCTCGCGGCCCTGGCGCCTGGAATGCGGGCGCGGCAAGTATCGCGTGTCTTGTGCGCGCTTGTATTAGCGCATGCACACGTACGCGCACATCGCGGAAACTTCAGCAGTCCGACTGGCGTACGTGTGTGCACGCACACCAGCGCCCTCCCATCCGATGCATCAATATGACTTCGTATCTAAAATAACGCGATTAGTACCTTCATTTATTTTCACCTTACTTCCATCACGTCTTTCCACATCCATTTTCTTCCCCCTCCCGTTTCTCATTTTCAATTCAATTCTATAACCTTTTTGATTCACCAGACTGCTATTCAGTTCTCTGCACGGGGGGAAAAAAACTATCATTATACACATCCAAATTATGACTGACAGAGTATAAACCAAACTGTCATTTCAATAGTGACAGAGATGGAATTTTTCTAATTGTGCCTAAATGTTAGTAACCAATTGCAACTTTCCAAAACAAAATCAATTTTTGATTTGATGCTGAATTCAATTATTATTGCACACGGGCTTGGGATTTTTTATTTCCAACAGTTTCCGGATGTCATCAAATTTGTCAATTAGTTTACCCCGATTTTTGAAGTTGGCGTCGCGCGAGTTTGAACATATATTTTTGAACATTTGAAACTGATATTGTAATCTGAATTAGTATTGCCGTTTAAAACTGTAGTGACCCCCCCCCCCTATTAATAGATCCAGAATTAAGTTATAAGAATATATATATAAAATATTATATATATTATATTATATATTATAAATAATTCTATAATATATAATAATATAATATATAATTATATACATTCTCCTCTTATCTACATTCATACATTTACATATATATAAAAGTAATAATCTATAATATATAGATATTTATATATATATAATATGTATTATATATTATTACTTTTATATATGTTAACGTATGAATAAAGATATTACTATAATTCTGGATCTATTAATATGGGAATAGTGTGTTAAACTTCTTAAATTATCTTATTTTCATTCAATTCAAAAAACGAAAAACAACTCACCTATCTCGAGGATCGATCCAGGTTGTTTTGCGTGTGTTATGGTCGATGAAGTATACCTTTCCGTCAAAGTCCTGTGCCACGTCCCACCCTTCCGGAAGCGGTATCTCCCCATTCCTTCTCCTTGGCATATTTCACTGCGCTCTATAAATTCATCCGAAAATTCGCATCACTTTGTAATCCAACAGAGAAAATATTTATGTTTGCGCGCAAGCGGGGGAAAGTTGTCGCTTTCTGCACTTGTGTGAGAAACGAACGTTCTCCGCACTGGCGCTGGCGTTTTTTTTTTTTACACAAGTGCAGAAAGCGGTGTTTTTCATGCGTAGGGATAAGACTGGTCGGTGAGAAGAAAGAACATCAGAAGTGGAGAAAACAGTTGGCAATAAAAAGAGCGTAAAATTTTCTTGAATTAAACGGTCTGAGCATTAGCCTTTGTTGCTGTTAATTTATCACTGCACCATAAAGCATGCAAATGGATTTATTAATGCCTGCGAGTGCCGTATGAAAAGGTCTTTGGATTTAAAAAAGTGCATTATCGTCATTGATGTTCTATTTATGTACGGAGTGTTCATTGAATACAATTAAATGAATCAAACGCAAACGTTCATGCAAATTCGAAAAGCTTTGGCATTATAACGTTACAATTTTGTTCACCATCGGTTGATATTAATTTTCCTGTGTCCTTATCAATGTTGATAGACATCTCTGATCGATTAACAATTATTGTTATATTTACAAAAAGAAAGAGGAATTTTGGTTTTTTTAAAAGAAAGGTCACCACTTTGTGAGGTAAATTTGTTTTCAGTGATAGAAATTAAATGAAAATATGAATAATTCAATGAGATGATAAATCAATGTGACGCCGGGACTTATTATTTGGTGATTTTTAATTCCTGAGATATGACAGGCACGCAGGAATGAAGCAACTTGGTTTTTAAGAGTCTTCATTACAAACGGTAGAGTCATAATTTTTTCTCCAAACTTTTTGTATGACTCATAACTGTACACCGCGTTTCCAAATTATTCAAATTTCTATTGAAGGAAATGAAAAAATGAACCTTCAGTGGTTTATAATCAATCAACACTCAAATTTTCAAAACATTTTCATCGCTCGATAAAGAATTTAGAAAGAATTACAATTTTATACAAGTCAATAAGTGTTTAAGAAGGGACTTGAAAAATTCATCGAAAGAGCAGGAAAATTTAGGTGAAAAAAAAAAGAAAAACTTGTTGAGAGATTCAATTTTGGGTTTTCCAAATAAGTGGAACGTTGAAAGGTGCATCAAACATTAAGTTGAACAATTTTTGCCGATCAAATATCCGAGAAATTTCATTCACTGGCTATATTTGAAACTTGATTGAATAACCCAAGACTTTCTTCGATGTAATCTGGAAAATGGTGTCACAGCAGCGGTGGTGTGAACAAACCAACTGTTGCTTCTCGTATTACTTTTGTTATATCTCCAGAACTGTTTCATCGCAGAGCTATCAACTCGGATCTCACACATTCCTTTCAATTGCAACAACTATTAACCTACAATGAGACAAAATTTAGCGACAACAATAACAAAATGATCAAATTGTAACGAAACGAAATTGTGTTTGTATGCGTACACATAATAGAGGCAACATTTGCAGTAAGGTAAACAGAGATGAAGTGATCGCAGAGGAATTCGGCGCTGATAAAATGTGAGAGCCGATTAAACTCTGAAAGTATTGACAATCGTTGACGTATAGGTTAGTATTTGTGGAATGCAATTGATAAAATGTGAGAGGGAGGAGGAAGGGGGAGGGTGAAGGTAGGGGGGAGAAGATGATTCGAAATTGGTTTGAGGGTGAAAAAAAATGCGAGTGCGGAGAGCAGATGCGAAAAGAGAAAAAGAGGAGTCGTGCAGGTGAGAAAAAGAAAGCTGGGCGGCGGAGCGCGCGGCATCGGAGAAAGAAGGTTGGAGCGCGGGATATACAGTGCGCTCTCGCGACTCCGCCATCATGAATACCTCATTATCATGAGCGGAGTGACGTCAGAGTCCCCGCCTTCAGATTCCTCTCGAGCGGAATTCCACCGTTAACATGATAGAGTGATGCACCGTCGGCAGAAACGACACTCGCGAAATGCCGCCGAACGCACACTTGCCACTTCTTATCCAGGCACTTATTTTGTTATCAAGGTTTCTTCTTCGGCGCAAAATTTTGCGCCCAAAGCCAGGCGCTGCTCGAAGCTGCGCACTCAATTCTGAAGAATCACTTGCACTGATGGAAATAAAACAACAACACTCGGCGAAATAATTTGGATGATTTTTTTTTTTTGAAAGCCAGCCAATGATAAACACCCGCGCGTGTCACACTACCGGCACGTGAAAATTGTGTCTTATCTGTGTGCTGTCGGACCGTTTGCGCTTCCTCGGCCTCGTTTCGAGCACCGTGCTTGACGCCGCGACCAAACCGTCCGGCATCGATCGCGCTCACCGAGAAACGTCTGTCTCTCTGGATCTACCTTTCGGTAGCTGCGAGCACGTTGCGACTTCGAGACATGCTGCAACGTACGTCGCTACAGTGCGCGCACTGCGCTCCTGCCAGCGGCTCGCTCACTCGCTCACTCGCTCGCGCTCCTTCTCTCTCTCTCGCGCTCGCTCTGCCTCTCTCTCTCGCGCTCATCAGTGCCCCCTCCCGGCGACCGCCGCCACTGCCACCACACCGTACACACTCACTCGCTCCCGTGTCTCTGACCGCGCGCCAACCGCGCCAACGCGCCACCGCCGAGCGTCTCACTAGCTTCGCATATTTCCCGCCACGTACCGCCACCCAACAATATAAAGAATACCCACTTTTTTATCCCATCCCCCTCTTATTATTTACAATTTTCAACAATCTGTTTTCTTCTTTTTCTTCGTTATTAACTTTCCTTCATTTTCTCTTTCTGATATCCCCCCCCCCCTAAACCAACTTGAACACAACCCCCAACTCTTCCTTACCTCCCTCCAAATTATTTGCAAAATATCTCTTTTTCAAACTGTTTATTATTTGTTTATTTATTCATTTTTTGAAATATTTTATGTTAGAAGGTGCTAGAATTAAAATACCTTTTTTTTTCTTAAATACGAAATTCATTTTTTTTCTTTTCTTTGAAAAAAGTTCTATTTTTAAAAACTGTTATAGAAAATATAAGCTGCTTGGTAAACTATTCAAAAAATTTGTACCAAGTTCTTTGTAATTAATTAAGGAGGAAGATAAACTGTTTAGTTTGTCTCTCTGGCGCCAATTGAGAAGAAATGTTTATCCACCAGACGGCGCTAGTTACGTTGTATTAAAAAGTTTGTTTTTACAATAATAAAAGAATGGAATTTTGAGAAAGGAGATGTATTGAAAAAGTATCGTTTTATGAACTAAAGAAAATAAATACTTGGAGGTAATATATTTTTTATTTATTTATATTTTATTACAAATAAAGCAACAACTACCTAAACTTGAATAACATGATATCCATCAAAATGAAAAGTAATATTTATGTACATACAAGCGTTTTACTAACATGTATATACATAAGTTTATGTAAGTTATAAAATAAATAGCGACTATTTTATGTATTCGTTTTTAAGTTAATTGATAAGTTATTTGTGGATGACAGCGAGTCGTGCGATTATGTGATATAATTGTTTTTATATTTTTGTTTTTTGTTTTTTTTTTCAATTTGGTTTTTCATATAAAGTATCATCACAATATATTAAATCGTATATACATGGCCGACGTGTTATCCACAAATATGTTGCATTGCAAGGTTTTTGTATTCAAGAATATAAGGAAAAAAAATGGTGTACATTTCAACTCTTCTTTTTTCAAAGTTATTGCGATAACGAGGTGAAGTGATATTAAAATGAATAATAATAATAAGAGATAATTATGTGAAAGAGCTCAGAGCTGTATTGATTTCGATTTTTTATCGTACGTTTCTTTCTTTTTATGACACTAGTTTTTTTCATAAGACAACTTGGATGACAAGTTTTCGTGCTCAGTTTCAAACTTACTCGGGTGAATCGCGGGTATAAAACAGATGAGGGTTCAACCCCAAATACAAAGGTGCTTCTGCTCTGAGTGTGCATCAATATGAGAGATGAAAAGTTTCGGGAAATGTGGTCCTCTTGGTTATTTGGCGATCCTAATTATAGACATGGAACGAATATGGTGATGGCAAAACAGAAACTGAGCTGGAAACACATCAAATTTTGCATCGACGGCGAAATAGTGGAGATGCTAACGAACAAAATCCAAGTGACTATCGATAATACATTGTCTAGACGTCGCTAGGATTTGCACACAAACTGCACAAAGTATTATATTATAATTTATATATAATATTAGTGATAAATTCTGCTTAATCAAGGCAAATCACTTGTTTCCTTTTTTTTTATCTTCTTCATGTTTTTATAACTATAGCACAATAAAATTTTGAATATTGCATTATAGAAATTGTATGCGTCCTTAACTTTGATCATCATCAGCTTTTTTCAAAGGTTAAAGACTCAATTATTTAAGATATTGATTATTTATCACTGGAACCTGTATTATCACTTGTTTCGTTTGTGGTTGATGTCGACATACGAGATTGCTTGAGACTATCTAAATATTCTTGTTGCGATGTCGCTAGTACTTGGGACAAGATGTCGCTATCTTCCCAGTCGTTGAGGCCTAAAAATCAAATGAAACGTCATAATTGTTATATATATAAAACGCGCAATTTTTAGCAACAATCAGTTTGAAAATGTTGTTGAATTAATGTTTGGAAATGTACAATGAGATTCTTACCAAACATCTCTGGTGGCAGTCGATTGAATACGGACATGTCCGAGGCAGGGTGCGTTTCTTTACTGCTGCCAGGGACAGGCTCTTCGGCCTGAACTTGTTTCTCAAAATCAGTTGAAATTAATGTATTTCCTGGACTCTGTCCTGACTGATGTTGAGGCGATCGTTTACTGTAGCGCACCGAATCGCTAACCTGAAACAAAAATATTCATATTTTATATATATGAACTCTAATATTTTAAATATTATATTTATATTATTAATTTTCCAAAATTTGAATTTTTTCTGTATATTTTCGAAATTCAACTTGTTTCAAATATGAACAAACCTTCGGCGAATTACGAAGTGCATCCTGGTTGGTTTGTGGAGTGGATGAAGAATGTCCACGTTGTTGCGTTCGATTGTTGTGTGAATGGAAATGGTTGTGACTATGTTGCGCACTTGTAACAGTACTTGTACTTGTGCTGGTGGCCGATCGCTGAAAAAAATTTCTAAATTATTCTTGTGCCAAACATTTGTTTAATTTTTATTTTATTTCAAACTGAATTTATAAACAATTTGGGATTTAAGCAAAGTCTGCAATAACCAAAAAAAAACAAACAAACAAACAAACAAATAAATAAAAAATATATAATATTTTCAAGCTTACAGCTTTTCTCATTTCATTATCTCGCAGCCACTGCAAGTAACTTTCTCTGGCAACTTGTTCCTCAATGGCTTCGTTTGTCGCTTCCCAATCTGTAGCCTTGATTTTATCTTCGAGCATTGTCTGCAAAGATTGATTTAAAACAAAATTACATTCTTTCTGCATCACATTTTTTTTCGTTTATTCCTAAATTTTGTATAAAATATAGAAACGAACTTGTTCGATATGTAGATCTTCACTTTGTCTAACAGCATCAGAGATGAGTTGACGATCAGCTGATCCGGGGTTGAAAGATGGAAGCCCTAATCCTACACCGATTGTTGCTTTGTATGGATCAACGATGCTATTGTAATGACTGCCTCTTTGATAAGATAAACGTATAGGTTCATTGTCACTTTTATGCACTCCATGGAAGATATTAATAGGCTCTGCAAACATTCATTCTCTCATTGAATTTTAATTTTTCTTTACTTCTCTATTCTTTGTTCCTTTACTCGTTCATATCAAACATTCATTTTGTAAATAAATCAAATACTTTACCAGTGCTATAGCAGAATAATTCAATGCTTCGATTATACATTTCTGACATAGCCTGCATTTCTATGTGGTTTCCATGAACATATTCCTGTCTTTTACGATCAACGTAGGTGCTAAAGTCCTCAGCAACGAAGTGGGAGAAAAATTCTTCGTTTTGTGACTGAAAATAAATTGATGAAAATTGTATTATAAATTAAATAACAACAAAAAGAGGACAAGTTTCAAACAAGTTTGAACTGAACAATTGTCATGACTACAGATGTCTTACAACATAATCCATGCAGTGTTTGCGAACAACACTGTGCATCTCCTGATCACCGTACACTTGATCAGCAACGGCCCTGAACAAACAAGCTCCGTCTTCTCCCATCTCCTTAACAATGAATCCCATCTTATTCATACGTTTCGCGAACCATCTATCACGCTGAAAATAACGGATGTAAAATTAGTTCTGAGTTGGCTCTTTAAAATTCATTTTAATGGGCCGGTCCATTTTTTATCCCAAATTACCTCTTCCCATTCTGTGAGAGTCAAGTTATTTCCAGTTCTTCCAGTGTATTCATCCCCGCTGTTATAACCGTTGATTAATTCACGTTCAATGTTATTCGCAGCTTGTACCAAAGCCATTCGACTGTTGCTCATCACCGCATCGCCGCCTAGAAGTTCGAAATCATTCATAAATCACATCATCTCGTCATCCCTCAACCGAATAGATGAAAAATCACGTACCTTGCAATCCGCTACTTGATGCTGTCGGAGGAGTCGTCTGCCTCTCAGAACGATCACGATCTCTTTCTCGTTCGCGACCTCTGTCTCTTTCCCTTTCACGCTTTGTACGGGAACATCTATTTATGAAATTTGTATTAAAATAAATTGTTTTCACAATTTCAGTATACAATTGGCGCTTGGATTAGAACTTATATAACTTATGTAATTACGTTTTTTTTAACATTTTTTCTTGATTAATAAATAGTATTGTTTGATATGTTAGATTTGATGTGTTTTAATATTAACTATTATTATTCATTGTTTGATAAATATCATATGATTAATGATTAATCATTACGTGAAACGTGCAATAGAAATTTATAGAATATTAATTTTTGAAAAGATTTTACCGAAGAGGACTAGCTCGCTGTCGGTGTCTCTTGCTATGGCTTGGTCCTCCACTTTCATCTTCACGACAATCAACATTGTTCTAAAAAATAGAACAAATTAAAAAAAAAATTCTCAATTATTTACAGAAATTTTGAAGTCACAAATGTGTGGTCTGATTTTATTATTCCTTTACTTACCTCATATGAGCTGTTATTCAGAACTATCGAGCTTGCATTATGATCAGTTTGAACTCCGTGGATATCGACACTGAAATTTGTACCCCCACGAACCTATACAACAACAAAAAAACCAAATCAATAAGATAACTCTATAAATGTTTTCAGCAATCATTTGGCTGGATGTTTTTAAATGTAAATTTGATATCATGAAAAATTAGTTGTAGCAAAAAATAAAGTTTGTTTTATTTTTTTTTTGATGAGACGTCAAAAACAAATTGATATTCAAAAATCTTAACATACTTTCTCATGCTGTAAAAGAATGGTGATGTTACATCAGCGTTATATTTGAAAGCATAAATTATCATGTTAAGAAAGATTTGATTTGAAAATTTGTCCAACAATTCATTGAAACCGCTCATTTTTATGCTACAAAATTCAATCACTAAAATTGAATATTTATTAAATGTTTGCAACTCGTGTAATGAGGATTTCACAAAGGTTGGAAAATGGCTTGAAGAATCAGGTCATTATGTTACATTTTAAATACTAATAATAGAAACCTCTGAATCATTGTTTTCATTTCAGCACTACTTAAAAATTATCATCATTTTTTTTCAACAAACATCAAAGATTGTTACAGAATTTCGACTGTACACTAACTCGAACATCTGTACATTTGTTTCCCAACTTTCACAATGTGTTTCAAAACAGCTCTGTTGAACCCGAGTTTCCGATTTCAAAATCAATTTTGTATCCAAAAGTTTTGACTCAAAACTAATAACAAAACAATTGTTATTAGTTTACCAAAAAAACATAATAGAGATTAAAAATGATCGCATAAACTGGACTTCTGACGCCTATCTCAACTCCATCCTTGGTATTTTATTGTAAAATTTTCAAAAGAGATTTCCACCAAAGGTAAACAAGATTGCGAGACACCATTGTTATGAAAAAAATTGAAGCATAACCTAAAAAAAGAAAAAGTGTATATAACGACCTGATTATCGTATGCCAATTTGAAGTTAGATTCTAATGGTACAATTGAGACAGGTAATGAATATTCAACGAGATAATTAAATGGGGAAACAAAAAAAAAGAAAGGGAAATGAAAAATGAAGCATCTGTGAGTGGGAGGGTTGGATGGGGGTTTGGATGTGGTCTGTCGAGATTACCTGATAAGAGTTGTTGGGCAGCGCGATGGAGTTAGACCCATGTTCATTCTGAACTCCCTGGACGTTGACTTCCGCGGAGCTGGTCTGCTCGCGTCTGTCCTTGGCGGCATTCGGCTTCTTTTTTGACAGGATCGTCATGGCGAGCGAGCGTTCAGACGATGCGACCGAGGCTGCGGATGAAACGAGGTCGTTCTTTGTGCTTGGGAGTAAGCACAGTCAGCATGCAGCCATTACAGTCGTGCGTTTTGCATAGAGTTGTGTGTCCGGACTCACGTTGTCGTTTGTCCCTCGACACAGTCACGCTCGATTGTTACACGCGCTGACACTACAGAACCTGTTCGACGCACGTACAAACACGATTATTTCCACTTTTTGCCTTCTTACAACCCACCAAACGGAACCATCTAATTAAGTCTCTCTCAGCTTTTTCGATGTTTTGTCCGACGCCATCTTAGATCAGTGCTGACAACTTCCACTTTTGACGTTTTTCCAACTTCGAGATATATCTCGAGGGAGAACGAGAGTTCAACTCGAATCGCGTTTTGCCAATTTTTATTTTCAAAAGTTCTTCCAAACTCTTCGGTTTTTCTCTTAAAATCCCATTTATTATTCCTCATTCGAAATACCAAGTTTTTTCTCCCCAGCAATATTCAGCTAAGAAACCCAATCCTAACCTAAAATTTGCAAATAATTTTGCAAATTTGAAACGAAAATTATTTTGCATCGACGATTGATTATAAAATAAATATGCTTATTACTATTGGTATTATTGTTATTATTTTATATTGGTTGTGTGATTATTTTTTCTAGGTCGTTTTCCGAGGATTTGTTCGTATCTCCGGACATGACCGAACATCGGGGGTCCCACGATCTAACATCAGCTCGATTCGCGGACCGAAAACGCAAAGCCATTTGATAATCTTTATCATTTCTTATTTTGTGATTTAGTTTTTTATCAAAACTGCGGATTGCAAGCCGTAATTATATAAACACCAAGCTGAATCAAAAGCTGGCAAGGATTAATGCAGGATTGTATATCGTCGGTGACCATGACCAAACTTTGTCAATAAAAATATCATTGATCAAAGTTTGACGAACCGTAGACGCCTAGGAGAGGTGGACTTGTGAATTTTGCGTGGGCCATGTGTGTATGACGACTACGAGAACGACGTCCAAGCTCATCACAGGGGACCGCCAAATGTTTACCAACACGCGCGCTACAGTAAACTGAGATCCCGTGCGATGCGGCTTGTGACTTTGCTTTTCTGCAAAGATGTGAACAAACGTTGACCAAGTTGTTCCTTTCAGTAGGTTATGTTTCATTCTTAAACGGCTTTGTCAAAGTTTTTTTTCTCTCCGCGCAAATCAGATGGAATGTGTTTTCTTATCCGCCCACCAGTTTCTGATTAATATTTTTTTCTCGCACATCGCAAAGATTATACAAGAGGGGAATTAAAAATTGATATCTTAATCGCCACATGGACAAATTTCGATATGATTGCGTTGTTATGAAAAATGATATAACATTGTTGTGTCGGAGAGAAAAAAGTTAAAATAAATTGTTCGTTTCCTATAATAGAAACTAAGAATAGTTTCAAAATTTCTGACGAATTATAGGAACCTCTTCGAATTATAATACTGGTTAGTTACTTTTTTTTTATTATTATTTTGTTATCAAAAAGATCAAAGTCAGTTTGTTTATTCTGTAATTATAAATTATGTTCTGAAATTATAGCATATTCATATATTATTCTTTTTTGTTTTAGGTACTCTGTTGGAGAAGTTCGCCGAATATTCAACCATGACAGATATTACGATGCAAGATCTTCAAAACCTTCTATTGTATTTTTCGAAAAATACATACAGAGCCAAGGATACAAACACTACGGTAATTCAAATTCAAATGGCCATTAAAAATGTCAACAAATCGCAATATTGGAGCAGATAATATTTGCCCCAACAAGAAATTTTGAATCTTGATTATTATATTATTATATTGAAAATGATATTTAATTGATATTGATATGATGAAAAATTATTTGATTATTTTATTCATTTTTATTCTTTTATTATTTTATTTCATTAATATCAAGTATTAGCAATTGACATTTTCAATTGTTGTAATTCTGAGAATGAACGTTCTACGAAGCTTGACACTTGAGTTTTTCTAGTGTTAATAAATGACATTGTTGAATGAAGATAATTTTGTTAAAAATAATGGTTTCAGACGGAAGCTATAATGCAAAGATGTTTGCTCCTTACGGATCTGGACTACGACCATTCAGTGATCAACAACAACGGTGGAGACCTGAGTGCTCATTATCCTAGTCACTTAATAATCTTAAACAATGAGAAACTATCAAAATCACAAAAGACCAACTCGATGGACACGTCTCCTCCCCTGCAATCAAACAACAGAACAACAGACACAATATACGAGTACAATTCATCAGACCTGAACAAATTGAAAGAGATGATTAAAAGCGCGAGATACGCGAGGTGTCGCTCAAGATTCCCACTGCCTGTTATACTTTATAAAAACAAATTTGTTTGTCGTTCAGCGACACTTTCGGGCGGTCCGGAAATCTATGGCCGGTCGGGATTGGCTTATTTGTTTGAGTCATCGACAGACGGCACCAGCGAAGTCGAGGACCAGGATGAGCAGTCTGATCTAGGCGACTGGCAACTATTTAATAAAGTTCGAAACCAGGACATAAAGCTGCTGAAAACTTTGAACGTCGGTAACATCATTGACTTCATGGTTGAGAAGAAAAAAGTAAAATTTGGACTGTAGTAAGTTTTGCAAATTTCAATGAAACGATTGTTGGTGTAACGAAACAGTTACAACAACTTACGAACAATGTGAACTAACAATCGTTATACATTAATTTGTTGATTCCTTTGCAGTGTGACCTCTTCAGAGAAAGTGGATAAAGAGAAGAGATACTCAAATTTCACTCTCATCTCACTGCCATACCCCGGATGTGAATTTTTTCGTGAGTTTCGTGAGAATGACTATCTTCCCAAGGGTTTAGTTTACGATTGGAAGCAGACTCATGTCGACGCTGAGATCGGAGTCCCGGAGGATCCCATCTCGACGCAACTGCGTATTAATTGGGAGCAGTATCAAGTTTGGGATTTGGTGAAGCTCACTCAAAATTACTTAAAATTAATTTTAAGATATTTGACTGATAGTAGTTATGGAATGCTGATACACTGTATTTCGGGTAAGTTAGTATAATTTTTTTACAGAGTTATGAATGGTATAAATCGTGATAAATATATAAAGGTTTTTTAACGATAAATTTGGTTCAAAAAAGTATTATGAAGTTTTGTTGAGCTTTTATGATTTTTTTGTTATAAAGACTGTACATCATAAAATTTCGGATTTTTTACGTTCATAAAAATACTTACTTGAAATTTTTTGTTGCAAAATTCGCGATGTTTATAGAACTTGTGTGACATAAGAAGTCAATATACGGTTTATATAAAATAAAAATTAAGGTTTTTGTTTTTGAAAATAAAATAGATTAATTTTTAAAAGATCACATCTTATATTCTTTAAAGATTCCAAAAAGCCCAAGATATCTTCAAACCAAATTTATTGGGAAATTTTCTTAGAGATTATTTGAACAAAAAAAAATAATAATAAAATAAATAATTAAAATAAAATAATGAAAAAAATGTACCTAATATAACTATGTATTAATTGATTTTTTCTGTTTTCAGGATGGGATCGAACTCCGTTATTTATTTCGTTGTTAAGGATTAGTCTTTGGGCAGATGGCGCGATACACTCATCGTTAAACGCATTTCAAATTCTTTACTTCACAATTGCTTATGACTGGATGCTGTTTGGCCACGACCTGGAGGACCGACTGAGCAAAGGGGAGGAAATCTTCTTTTTCTGTTTCTACTTCCTAAAACACATCCACGACGAGGAATTCAGCGTGAATTCCCGGCACAACAAGAGCAGACACGCGGTTCTGCGCAATGATAGTGACTCTCAATTGGACAATGTTATGTTCGACAATGAATCGGTCGTCACTCTCAGTTCAGTGAGTTCGAATTTAAGCCTGAACAGTTGGTGTAGTTCGGTTAGTCAAAACAGTAGGGACAGTCAAGACAATCCACCGAACATCTTCAACTCGACCGAGAGTCAGGAAGACTGCTGTAGCAACGGGTAAGCTTTTCATTTCCTTCTTTTTGTTTAAAATTTGTGTAACCAAAGTATATGAGACTAATAGTATTTGTAGGAACGTACCCACGTCATTCTACACCGCCCAAAAGGAGGGCGCAACTCATGGCTCGCGGTCACCTTTGTTGCCACCGAATCGAACTTCACCGGTCGCCGTGCCGGTTCCAGGTCGCATGAGACAACGTAACGAATCGTCGTCGTCGGCCGGCTCCTGGCAGATGATCTCTGGCACCGGCAGTCTGCGAGGATCAACCACCACACATGCAGCACTCGCGGATGCTAACACCTCTGCGAGTATCTGCTGTAAATCTAACTGTGAAACTTGCACAGGCTTGAATTCTCAGGAATCAAGCACAACGATCACAGAGGAGGACGATTCGGCTGTTTTTATAACGTGAGTAATTTATTAAGTTTCAGTGTTCCGTACTGGATATTTTATAAGTCCGAATTTCAATCAAATTTTAATCAACACGAAGTTAGTATACTTTATGAAAACGAATCAGGAAATTTACACAATTGTTTAACATCTTTTAAAATTGAAAAACAAAAATAATAACTCTTTTCCTTGTACACATATTATGATTTTTATGAAAACGTGATACAACTGAAACTGTACTAACGTAGTACTTTCTGGGATTCATTTAAAACTAAAAAAAAATATTTGACAAAAAATACAGATATAAATAAATTTTTGTCAATATTGTGCTGTTTTTTTTTTTTTCATTTTTAATTAGTAAATTTGCAAAATGATGGTCAGTTGCATGCTTTTTGTTTTCTTTTTTGCTTTTCATTTCATTTATTAAATTCAATTATTAAATTTTCAAAATATGATATATTTGTTTGCTGTTTTTGATTTAAATCATTGATTAAACAAATCGAATGATTTCAATCATGGGAACCCTATTAATTATAAAGTTAGTATCAAAAATATAACTAAATTATTTGATCTTGTTATTTACAGACACAGGAAAGAACGACTGCAATGTCTGAGAAGGATATTTTATAACGCATACAGTCACACAATAGGATTTAAGATGAAGGACAACTCGGAATCTAGCGGGTTGGGTCAGCTCGTGAGCAATATTGCGGAAAAGGTTGGGATCCTTTCGGTTCAGCGAACGACCTTGTGACTAAAGAGAAGGTCCTTGAAACAAATGGACCGACGCATGATCGCGGTATAATGTTTGTACTTTTGGGCTCCCACTCGCATAGAAGACAAATCATGTTGATCGGTCGTTGATTATATAACAATTGAGTCGTTTTAAGGCTCACCGCGACGAATAACGGAACTTGATATTTTTGTATATAACGTATGTTTTAATGCAAGAGTCTTTGACATGGCGAACCATCTGATCGAAGGGATTGTTGCTCGTGTATCACAAGTTCATTAGATGTATGATTCTTGAGGGGGACATTGGTTCTCGGCACAAAGGACAATGGTGCTGGCCCTGCAGCCACTCGACAATGCAAAACCAACAAAACAGGTGACCGCAGACGGTCGTCGTCGTAGGCTTTCGTTCCAAACATAAATTACATTTCATTGTGTTCTTATTTTGAATCGTCATTTGTTTGTAATCCTCCGGACACAAATTATGCACAGGCTCGAGTTGCCACAGCCGTAGTGCGCACTGTGCTAACATAATCAGGCCCAAACATTTGATCCCCCAGTTGATGCTTTGAGTCGCCCGCTTTCCGTACACCTGCAACAGTTTTTTTTTATTTGATATTACCGATGTTTTATCATTGACATGGTATTTTATTTCCAATTGTGGATTTGAAATCTATTTCATTGTTGTACAATCAAATATTTAAACATCTTCTAGATATATTATTTTGGTTTGATGAATACGATATAACAGATGAGGTAATTTTTGTTGGAAATCATTACTCGTATAGATACAATGCAAAAGATACATTACTGATTGAAAAATGAATAGAGTTAGTATTTATATTACAATGACTTATATTTATAACATTCTGTTTCTCAAATGAAACATTTATTTACATTTTTCCACATTTTAGGGTATCGAGTAAAAACTTTCAAGAGGATAAATATATACATCTTTGTAACATTGGTCAAATTGTACGCTACTCAGTTAACAAAATGTTGAGAAGGGTTGTTGAAATTGATAATAATTAAGAGTTGATTAATTTTAATGATATAAAAATAATGACTCTCAGAGTTGTTTCAATTTACTAACAATGATTAGAACACATTCTCAAACAAATTCAATACAAACTTAACGCTACAAATTAATTGTTCCTTACTTAACATTGCTTTTAATTATTGAATTGAAATTTTGTTTTTGTTATCTGAGTAAATATAGTTTGAAATAATAATTAATTAATTTTTCATAACACGTGCTGTGAAAGTGACCACTTTCTCATATGCACTTGTTATGAAAAATACTAACGTTGGACTCGTGCGGCAATCGACAAGTTTTCGCACGTGTACAACAATATACTATTACGATTCAGTTATCTGTTAAGTTCAGTTTCAATTATTGTATACATGTTTTGTTCATGGTATTTTAATTCAAATTTTTTGTATCATTAAGTTCCTTGTTGAAGCGCCACGAATCCGAAAATTGGTGATATTTTTAACGATTAAAAATTTTGTATTTAAATCACACTTAATAATCATGCAAAATAACATACTCTTAAAAAATGTATTTTTAAAAAGATGTATACAAATTTATTTTTTGATGATTTTGCTGAATACATATTTATAAAATAATATATTCTCTGTCTTTATTATTTCACTTAATGCAATTGGTTAAATCTTTTTCTTACCTTTGCATAATCAATCCTTAAAAACCTCTTTCCAATCGATGGATATCTGCCGGTCAAATAGAACATCCCCTGATGAAAAATGATTAACGTTGGTATCACAGTCTTTAATCTTTGGAGAAAGCTATTGAAATAATCAATAGCTTCTGGAGTGAATGTACAACGAGGACTTTTCAGCCAACATAATAAACGATCTATCAACTTCATAACGAAAGTTTGCCCGAAACATTCTGTCAGCGTTACAAATATAAGTCTCTGAAACAATTATAGAATAACTATTAGAAAATTCAGCATTTTCTATTTAGAATTAGAAAAGTAATTTCATCATTTAAAAAAATCAAAAGAAAGTTATAATTTTCTTATCTTAAAATAGAGAAAGAAAATGAAACAAATAATCACACTTAGTGGCTGAATAGTTAATGTTTTAAGTTTGACAGGAACAATGCCAGTGTATTCTTCTCCCAATGTTTGATTGCCCAGACCATGAGTCAAGCAAAAGTATAATAATTCCATGGCAGTTTCTGACGGGATGCTTCCAATACTTTTTCTTAATTTGTAATTCACTAAAATGTCCTGGAATTTATCGTTCAACGTACGCACAAATTGGCTGTCTCTTTGATGAGATCTCAGAATTTCAGCCTGATTTGCTTGAGTGATTCTCCTATGTTTTGCATTCATCTTGACCAAATCTGAAAAATTTAACGAAAATTATTTCACTTTGTAAAAGGAAAAAAATGACAACTAAAATTATTATGTATGTATCAGATTACGCAAACGATACTTACAAGTTTAAAACTATCAAACTGAAATAAGATGAATAATCATGAACTTTGATACTCCCAATCAAAGTGTCATTGTTGAGTTAAAATAAATCTATGATGATTTTTTCAAACAAATTTTTTAATTTTCATTGTATCTGATAAGGAAAATTCCGAGGACAATATTTTTTTAGCGATAAACAATATAAATGATAAAATAATTTTTTATAACTATATAAACAATTTGACATTCAACATTTTCTAGGTTATGTTTACAATTGTAATTAACATTTCTGTAAATTTTATTGTCAGTGTTTCTAAGTTAAAAATTTGTTAAAGAATGAAATTCCATCATATATTATATATAAAAAAAATATTTTCGTTTAATCACTTTTATGTCAAACGAGAGAATAATAATAATTGTCACATTATTTTTGAGTGTAAAATTGGCAACCCTGTTTTAGTTTACAATTAGTCCGGCGTAGCGCTGTGTGATTATATTTATTTCGCGGGAGTGGAAAGGTTATGTTGAAATTGTTGACTGCCGTGTGCTTACTGCGTTTTGAAATTATTAATTGATCAACAAAGAAAACAGAGACCAAAGCAACAATGATCAATACAGGTTTAACTTCAACAACATCCAGTGGTGGATTCACGTTTGGCAGCAACACCTCCAGTTTGGCAACTACAAGCACAGCAGCAAGCGGAACTGCTGCACCAAGTGCAACGACATTTGGTTCAAATGTTACAGCACCCGTTGCTTCTGTTGCTCCGACTTCCACTACCACCGGGTCCACAGGTGGTTTCAATCTTTCCACAATTGCTTCTACAACAGCATCAGGTTTGCACTCAATTTTTGACATTTTAAATTTAGAATTGATAATCATTCTTACGACCAAACTAACTGTATCTTCTCTTCTATTTTAGTTCCACAAACTTCCTTAGGACCAATTACAACGTAAGTAACTTTTGGAAATTGAAATACCAATTGAATCTGTAACTTAGATGTTTTATAATATAAATGTTGATGTTTGAAATTTGGGATTTGATTAATTTAATGATTTTGAATTTTAGGGTCTCGTCATCTACTAGCAGCGGCCAACAGAGTGGAACAATTAACTTTTGTCAGCTCGAAGAATCAATCAACAAGTGGACATTAGAATTGGAAGAGCATGAAAAGGTGTTTATTAATCAGGCAAACCAGATCAATGTATGGGACAAACTGTTGATTGCCAATGGAGAAAAGATTGTGACGTTAAATCAAGAGGTTGATAGAGTAAAATTGGAACAGGATCATCTTGATCAAGAATTAAACTATGTGGTAAATATACAATTAATAATATAAGAGATCACAAGGACATGGATATGTTTTTAAAATATACGTTTTCATTTCATCTATGTCTAATCGTATAGTATGATGTATAACATATATTAACAATTGAAAAAGAGAGAATGAGCAAACGTGATACTTTTTTATTTTAAACACTTTGCGATGAATAATTCACAGTTTAATTTCACGGTCTGAAATTTTAGTCGTTGTCAATGTATGTTTGATTTATGGATAATATATGATCCATAATGGATAATATATGAAAAAATTTTAAGTTAACCCGTAGCCATAAGACATATCCATGTCAAAAAGATGAATTTATTTTAAACATACAGATTTGAAAATGATTAATTCCTAAAATTCGATCTTTCAGGTCAGTCAACAAAAAGAACTTCAAGACTGTCTCGTTCCACTGGAAAAAGAACTGGAAAACCTTTCTGTGTCAGACCCTGAGCGAGAATACACGTATCGTTTGGCCGAAAATTTGGATACGCAATTGAAACGAATGTCAGAAGACCTGAAGGAAATAATTGAACATCTCAACGAAGCCAACCGGGCGCAAGACTCGAGTGACCCGATTGTCCAGATCGGCAAGATTTTGAACGCTCACATGAACAGTCTTCAATGGCTCGAACAAAGGACCACGCTGTTGAACCAGAAGATCCAGCAGATCGACCAGATGCACCAAAACTTCAGACAAGAAAATGAAAGAACTTTTAGTTTAGCTTACAATTAGCCAATTTAATAACGTAAGAATAATGATTGTTGGATTCGAATAGTTACCGTATTTTTTGTATTACAACTAAAGAGTAAAAAAAAAAGAATTTGATTTTACAGAAACATGTATGTGTATTTTCTGTACACTTTCCATTTATAAAGGAATTCCGCTTCCTGATTTGGTATTTAAACTTATTGACAAAAACATATAACAGTCATCTTTTTATTGTCCAACAAAGTTTTAAATTTTAATTAAATAATTACACTGAACTTATCCTCTTTACTAATTACACAGTAATCAACAATCAAAACAGGTAGAAGAAGTTATTCTTCCATCGATGGGATGAAATACTGGATGATCAAATAATCGTCAATGTTGAAATAGAAATTGACTGTTTGTTGATGAAGGATGTTACATTTGACGTTTCCTGGATGAATTGACTCCCACATAAAGAACATCAGAAATTGTTTCAAGTCGACCGTGGCTGAGACAGCGCTTTGCCTCGCGTCCCAAACTTTGAGATCCTTAAAATGAGTCGAGATATCTGCCCAAGTTCCTTTAACTTTCACACTCAAGTGACCAGACTCGTCAGCGTCGATTATCAGCAGACAACTTTGACTTTTCAGCCGTTCAATAATGCCTTTCATCACTTTTAGATCCGGAGTGTTTAAAGTTATCTGAAAAACAAATAACAATTGGCTTTTATAAGCATTATTATAAAATAGAAATATTTTCTATTACTTTGTTGAAGTTTATGATAATTTGTATTCGATTTGGTTTCAGAAATATTTTAAAACATATATTTACTGTATTTTTAATTAGAATTTTGTTAAATAAAAGAGGAACAAATTATTTACATCAAAATCAGGAATGGTAGGCAGCTGATAAGAAATCCATTCTCTCCTCGGGATCACTCGGACAGGGATATCGTGAACAACCTGTCGTAATTGTGAACTTAACGAGGGAAGCTCTATTTCCAATGTTAAACAAGGTTGTTGTTTGTGGGTAAGATCAATCTGGGCACTATTCGCGGTTCCCTTGAGACAAATAAGACTTTTGGCTAAAGCTGTGCAGTCGAACTCGAGAAATATTTCATTGTACTCCTCCGAATGTCCAGCCATGGTGTACTTCTCAAAAAAGTGGTTCTGCAAGACTTCTACCCAGGCTGACGGTGCCTTCTCGTCAACTTCAATGATGAAATACATCTTCGTTTTTGTTAATCTCATCACGCACAACCTGGCGATCCGAGATATTGTTGTAATTATATCTATGAAAAAAGTTTTAAATTATTATTTTTTGAATTTTTTTTTTCCTTCAAAATACTTACTACAAAAGTCCTTCATCGCCACAACATTGGTCATTCGACATCTGAACTTCATTGTGAATAATAATTTAGATCGACAATTTTAAAACATTGAAAAAACTTGAAAACAATAAAAATAAATAAGTTAAAATTATTACGGGGGACAAATTCAACGGTACATTTAAATTTGGACGAGACAATAACAAAAGGGTGTCTGAACTCTGAAGTTGGCCACATAAACGAAAGTGAACACAAAACACAACAAATTCTTAAAAAACGAGGTTAGAAAACATTTTGTTTTGATACTTTGTTTTAAAAAAGTATAAATTGAAAATAAATAATTTTAAACATTAGTGTAAGATTTTGTTATTGCAAATGTATTTTGAATGTTTGTTATTATTTTTCATAGTTAGTTCGCGGTATGACAATAGATGGCTCTAATGTTTACACCCCGAAAATATATAGAAGCAAAACTTGTAATGGATTAATCTATTGGGAATCAGTGGAGAATTCCATCATCTGGCCTTTGCTGAAAACGCTGCTTTAATAATTATAAACAATTAATCATACGTTTGTCTCAGTTATTTGAGCAACGCATGTTCTTTCAGTGCAGAAGAATCAGCTTGTAATTGCTAAAAAATGGAAAGCACTAATAAATGTGAAACACCAGGTTGCACCAACGTGGGAACCCGGCAATGCCCGACTTGTGCTAAAATAGGCATTAATGCTTATTTTTGTACACAGGTGAAAATTTTATACAATTGTTAATTTCCCACCTCGATTTACCTTGACAAAAGTTGTGATGTTCTTTGTAATTTCAAAAGTTCTGTTTTTACAATTTAGCTCGTAAATAGTTTGGACATTTTCTTACCCCAAGATCGATGACATAATATCTTATTTTCTTCTCTCTTATATTTTCACTGCTCATACCTTCAGTTTAACGTTTGCTTCAATAAACTTTGTGTTGCAGGATTGTTTTAAACGTGGTTGGAAGACACACAAGGTTCTTCATGACATTACACGTAAGTAACAATTTCCGCATCTTTTTTCATTTATTAACACTAGAAGTACGATAGTTTATATATATATATATTTTGAGAAAGAGATTTAATAAAGATTTTATGTATTAGTAAATCAGTAAGAGAGATCGAATAAATATTTTTTCTGTTAATTATGACTGTTAATTATGTGTTTTTGTTCTACAGAAGGATCAAATAAGTCGGATGAATATAATCCGTGGCCCTACTACCAATTCACTGGCAAGTTGCGTCCTCAGAGAAGACTACCTCAGAGAACTGTACCTTCTCACATTGAACAGCCAGATTATGCGACTCATCCAGCCGGCATCCCAGAAAGCGAGGAAGCAATTCGTGGCTCCACGCAAATCAAAGTTCTTGACGATGATGAGATTGAAGGAATGCGAGTTGCATGTAAAGTTAGTGTTTTTGATTCTTTTATTATACTAGGGGGCTTCGCCCGCTAGTTCACAATAATTTAACTGTTTTAATTAAAATAATATAAAACGTTATACTTTGCAATTTTATTTGCATTTTCAGAAATGTAGATAAAGACCAATGTATGAATTTTATTTTGAACATACGCTTGCACTTTTTTTATATTTTTCCGAGAGTTGTATCAACTTGAAATGTTGTACACTTGTAGTTCGTGATTAGATCTGCTTGCAGAAAAATTGGCGAGGCTGCGAAATCGAATTAATTGTGTGTACGAATTTTCAATGCGCACCGGGTGAACTGCGTTTGAGATACGCTTGCACTTTTTTTG
>JAAMPD010001278.1:0-26818 GCA_025266255.1 Trissolcus basalis | reverse complement strand
CAATTTAGTTAAATTTAAAAATTAAAATTACAAAAAATAATAAAAACTAATATGATAAATAAAAAATTCATGCAAATATAGACGATCATACCAAATCTTTTCCTTCTTGCAAAACAACAGAAGGAAACTTTTGCAGATAATCTTGCACGGACAGTGTTAGTAAAATCTTTCTTCTGCTTTCAAACGTTTCATTCCAATATTGCTGGACTACATTCCACGGTGCAAGGTGATCGGTTAGCCAACAAATTTGGTTTTCTTCTTCACCTGATTTTTAATTACACAAATTATTATAGGTATAGAGTATTTACAAATTTTTTAATTGAAAAAAAAAAAAAAACTAGGAGAAATAACATTGATGAAAAAAATGTATATTAAATTTCAAGTGTCACTACCTGTTAATGGGGTAGCTTCTAAGTTATTGCCACTTGTGTCTTTCGTCCTTTCTTTTCTGGCTAAAACTTCCAAATCACGCAGTTTTTTTTTTCATGTAATTGTAATGAAACCATAAAGATCCAAAGTTATTTGTTTGGACATCATTCTCTGTAATTCCAGGAGTAAAATAATACCCTTTCACTTCATTAGGAAAAATTCTTACTATTTCTTCGGCCAAAAGCATAAAACGTTGTTTGGAAATTCTAAACAGAACAATAAAACAATTATAACAATAAGTGTATATGGCTTCTATAAATAAATTCCAAAATACACTTATACTCACTGAAATTTCTCCAATTGCTCCCCAACAGCAACGTTTTTCAGAATGTAATCCCTTTCTCTCTTAATTATTAATCTTGTTAATCGTGAACGGTTAGTTTTCAGCATAACATTATTATTTTTGATGTAAGACTTCCAAATGAGTTTAGCTTCACTGTCTCTTTGTAAAAATTCTCTTAAGCCCTGAATCATAAATGTAAAAACATTTTATAAAACATATTTTAGTATAAAAACAACAGTTAAAATATATATATAATAAACATATACATACATTTTTTATGTACAATTTTTTTTCAATTGTTTATTGTTTTATAATTTCGTATCGTATTATATTTTATTTTAATTTAAATAATAAAAAATAATGAATAAAAAAAATTGTATTTAAAATGAATATGCCACATATTTAAAAGATGAAGTGAGACAGTATATAAAAACAAATTAATTGATTTCAACAGTGATGAATACTGTTTTAATTTGTTGTTCAATTTCTTATTGACTAGTTTTGTAAAAGCAAATTTTTTAAACTAACCGTAATGACTTCTTCTTCAGCTTCTGCAACAATTACTGGATCCTGAGCCTCGCCAATGTGTACCACATCAGAGTTGTTCGCAGCAACATTCAGTAAAAATAATGAGTTCGTCTCATCTTCTGAATAAAATTGAGCAGTTTCAGGATCCTGTACTAAAGCCTACAATGATTAATTTTTTTTTTAATTTTTCCTTCATTTATTTGTGAGTTAGTCTTAACTTGGACTTAAATTCAACCCAAATACCTCACTGCCTTCCAACATTCTAACCTGCAAATAATTATTCCAAACAACATATTTACACGTATCACCAACAATTTTAAAACAATTTTACTAGTCGTCCACATACAAGATCACACTGCATAAAATAGTGAATGATTCAGATATATATATTATAAATTCTATACTCACGTATTGTTGCAAATTGTCACACGTAGAAGCACAACGAAAAATTTGGACGTAGAACACACAATGATACAACTGCAGCAACCAGTGATAGGCGTCGCCACTTACTCCCGTTACGACGGCGAAAATGAAAAATTACTATGTGTCATAGTAAACTTCAGTCTCACTGTTATTACAAATCGATACTCATTATAGAATTTTTTGCTTCGGGCAAGTGAAATATCCTAATTATTTATTTTTAATAGTTGTTCACAAAGTTTTACTACAAAACATAGTAAAATTTACTTTTTGTTTGTAAAAAAAAATATAATAAATCTTATTTTAATATTTCAACATAATAAAGTCTATGTTTTTCAATCAATAAGTCCTGGCTAATAAGAAACATAGTAATTTCTAGTCTGATTTCTATTATTTATGGGTATCTAATTTTTCTCAGTGTAGCATTAAACAAGAGTATCTCAAGGTAAATGAAAGTATATGAGGGTAAATATGAGTAACCAAGAGTAGATAAGGGTGAATGAGAGTAAACGAGAGTATATAAAAGTAAGCGAGAGTAGATAAAGTAAATGAGAGTAAACGAGAATATATGAGGGTAATTGGAGGTAAGCGAGAATAGATAAGGGTGAATGAGAGTAAACGAGAGTATATAAAGGTAAATGAGAGTAAACGAGAATGAACAAAAGTATATAAAGGTAAATGAGAGTAAACGAAATTACATCAGGGTAAATGAGAGTAAGCGAAGGTGGATAACGGTAAATGAGAGTCATCGAGAGTATATGAAGGTAAATGAGAGTAACCGAGAGTAGATAAGGATAAATGAGAGTAAACGAGAGTAGATAAGGGTGAATGAGAGTAAACGAGAATATATAAGGGTAAACGAGAGTAAGCGAGAGTAAATAAGGGTGAATGAGAGTAAGCGAGTGTAGATAAGGAAAAATGAGAGTAAACGAGAGTAGGTAAGGGTTGACGAGAGTAAGCGAGAGTGAATAAGGGTGAATGAGAGTAAGCAAGAGTAGATAAGAGTAAATGAGAGTAAACGAGAGTAGGTAAGGGTAAATGAGAGTAAGCGAGAGTATATAAGGGTCAATAAGAGTGAACGAGAGTTAAGACATTCTGGGCTAAACGCATATATATCGTCGGTAAAACTGGAAGATTTACATTTACAGATTTACAAGGACTATTGATGAATTATAAGAAATGTTCAAAATCAAAATTGTATAATAGGAAAAAGATAGAGAAAAAATATTATTCAAAGTTACCCCCAATTCTTTATGTATTGAAATTTTCTAAATTTAAAACTCGAAAAAGGGGGGGCGTATCCCCCCGGAGGGGGGATTAAGCCCTCCACTTTTCTATGAAATCAACAAAAAATCAAAAGGAAAAATAAGTATTGTTAACTGGGGTTCAGCGCGCATAGCCTTAGATTCGAGCGCCTTAAAAGTCTTATTTTAAGACCTTCTCAAATTCTAGATATCTTTATTGAAGATTTTTGTGACACTCAAAATCCTTAAATTGAGATTTTTCTTGAAGCTCAAAAGTCTTAATGTACTTCTTTCAGACTAAAGTCTTGATTTGAGATCTTTTTCAATTTTTCAAAGATTCAGATATTCTACAAGTCAGAAAGAAATGCAATGTTTCCTTTTAATTGTTAAAATTATAATTTTTGTGATTTGAAACTTCGAAAAGAAGAGCGTTTTTTTCCGAAGGGGAGATTAAACCCCCTACCTTCTACGGAAACAAATAAGAGAACCTTATAAAATTTCAAGTGAAGTCAGTTAAAAAAGAGGAATTTCTCAAGTGAAATCTTTTATGAAGACAATGAAAATCTTATGTAAAATCTTAAATCAAGTCTTTTAAGGCTATATTAAAGTTCTATATATGCGCAACGAATTTGGCGGTAACGGTAAAGTATATGAAATGTTCGAAAAAATATCCTGAATAATAATAAAGATAATCGGGGAATCAATCCGGAGAATCTGGGAACCTACTGTTCTTGAGAATACAAGTAGAATTTTGAAATAGAACGTTTGAAATTAAATAGCGGAGTATTTCGTAAAAAATACTTTTTTTCTTGACCAGAAGGACTTTAATTGTCAGAGCGTTGAACTAGGCGTTAATTATTTTAATTAAAACAATAAAATTGAAACAGAGGGTTGGCGCGCGTAGCGCGCAGGGGGCGCAGCCCGCTAAAGGGGCGTAGTCCCCTAGTTCTATAAAAAAAACTATAACGCAAGAAATAATAAAATCCAATTAAACTTTATTAAGACTCAATAAAACTTAGTTAAAGAGTCATTTGCGCAGGTAAAAAACTCACTAAACTTTAAGAATGGATTAACAAAAAACTACTGGTTAAAACTGGTTTACTTTTTTCGATTTTAACGACGTCATGTTTCTCCTACAGAAACAACAATAATCATTTGTTGTTTTTTTCCATTTTAGTTGAGTAGTTCAGGGTATTTCCCGCACTAAGGACATATAAGCATTAGAGGAACACTAGCGCCACCACGATATGTTTCATTTTTTTGTTATTTAATATATGTGTTTTACATTTCAACGTATCATAAACAACTAGTTATACTTCAAACAAGTTTTGACCTATAGTTTTTTGTTAATTCATTTTCGAAGTCTGATAATTTTTTATTTGCGCGAAAAAGGAAAAATCTCTTAAATACTTTCAGGATAACCTGAAATTCACGTACCGTTCTGCGATGCCAAGACGTCGTTCTTTATATAGTTTGATTGCATGCTATTCCATGCTTTGAAACTAGGTTATTACTCGTTCAATATTCATTATCTTGGCAGCCAAGTGCAAATGAATTGAATAAAGGTTGAGTTCCTACGTTTTATTTCAAGCTCAGCGTGCGCAGGGTTTCTAGGCCTAAGATATAGATTGTTATACGTTCAAATATCCCCTTACAGGAGGTAGACCGACAAAGGTGAGTGGTTGACGAATATCGGCCATGGCTTTGTTCGCTATGCGTGTCACGTGTTAGATATTTCGCAACGGCGACTACTATAGCCGTATAATAGCTTTTGCTGCATCGTGTGCGCGACCCATTGTGGTTGCTTCTTGAGAATTGTGCCTTGCGCCAGGACTCAAGGCATCTCTTTTTTTGTGCAGCGATGTCCTCATTTCACCAACATGCTGGTTTTCGTCGATTATTACTGGGCTTTTTCGTCATCGACGCGTCGCAAGCACTACGAATGATTCTCATCTTCTGGGAGAATTTGAAGTCAGATGGGCCACTCAGTTTAATTTCACCATTTATCAAAACAGCTAACACCACTTGATCGGATAAGCGTAGATTCCACAAACTTCTCCTTATTGGCATCAAAATCATTCGTCTCTTAGTTTGAAGTTTTAATTTCAAATGTAATCGCCTGGTGATCACTGCGTGTATAGTAATCGCTGACCTTTTACAATGCCACACGTGACACCAGGTTATTAGTCGCGGATGTCACGTCGATAACAGCAATGTTACCGTTTCTCATGAATACAGAAGTATCACCAGAGTTAATGACAACCACATCTAACGTTAAAAGCGAGTCAATGAGGCATTCGATTCGCCTGTTGGTCAGTTTGCTACCTCAGTACGAGATTCATGCATTAAAGTTGCCTGCAATTATTGCAGGTCGTTAACAACGTAGTTCATCGGTTAGTTCGTCAAGCATACTTTCAAATTCTTCAAGAGTCGTGTTTAGTGAGGCGTAGAAGCTACAGATAAATATATCTATCACCTTAATCCAGACTAATCCAGTTTGTCTGGTCGTTTGTGTCTTCCAAATACACTTGGTTTTCTGGTGTAAGAAAACTTTTTCTATCCTGCGACTTAACACATCTTTGGTCTAACCCCGACTAGCTGTTTACTGCTGCGAAGATACTGCTTATTTTCGGAACTGCTTGAATCAGACAAGTTAGTTTAACATCCACGAAAACCGCCTCGCAAACTCGCGTTCGCTTTTAATTTTTCCGTAACTCATGTCTTCGTCTGAGCTTCATTCTTATTGAACAATGAATTTACCTCTGTATTATAATCAATTACTTTGCCGAATTAATTTTTTGAATCGGTACAATACGAAAATCATACCCGAATTCGTTCACAAATTCAAATCTACGACGGCATGCCCGTGCTGCGCTCAGCGCAATTCTGAGACTTTTTCCTATATTCTATTCACGTGCCTTGTACTTAACTTTCTAAGATATAAATATTTAGGCTCATAGTCTGCGAACGAGGAATAACTTTTTACTCAATCGAATTGTAGCACGCTTTAATGAGAAAAAATTTTTGAATTTTATCAACTAAGCTCTAACACTCCGTAGCAAACGTTTTGATTTATGAATATGTAGATTGTATGTCTGAATCATTTATACTTTAATTTTTTCAAAGAATGATCATATGTATTGATACGCGCATGTCTTTGCACGTTACATACAGTAGCGTGCTAAAATATTAAGCCAAACTTTCGATTGAATTGTTTGTTCGTATATTTAAAGGCAAAAAATTTTGAATTAAAATCGGAGTAAGACATTGTTGTTATTCAGTTAATATATGTGAATAAATATTGTCGGACAATCACAAAAATACAATAATCAATAATTAACAATTTCATAGTGTTAATATTCCAAAAATATTGCACCACTGAAAATATCACATAAAACATGAACGAAACACGTCAGAATTATGCTAAAACACATTATATTACAGTGTTGCACTCAATACTCAGTGGCCATTTCCTTGGAAGAAATAACTGCAGTTAAGTGACGAGGCATGAAAGCGATCAAGTTCTGGATACGATCCTGTGGTATATTCTGCAACATTTTTGCAACTGCTGTCACGATATGCCCTTATTCGAGTGTTTTTCCTTACTAAAACGTATTTTGAGTTCTTGCCATTGATGTTCGATTGGATTTAAGCAGACTGGCAACCGAAAATTTCGCCAGTTTTCGATTGATTAACTAGTTTTTCTATACATTCATAGATTTTTAGCTTTTTTCTCAAAATCTGCAGAAAAAAATAAAATAGAGTTTATTATTCATTGTTAATCAACGAAAATGTGTCAAAAAACTGTCAATTTCTAATTGCTTCTGGGCAATCAAATTTAATTCAATTTTGATTATTTCGCGGCTATTTCTTTTTTTAGTGCAAAAAACAAAAATGGTACTTGATGATTTTCAATAACTATTAATAATGAAAAGTTATATAAATATGAAAAATAAAAAGCAATAAAAAATGTGAAAACATGAAAAAAAGCGAAGAAATCCGAGATTTTTCCACTCTTTTGATTATAATTAAGCAAAAATTTATTAAAAACAAAATTCGTCGTTACCAATCCTAGATAATTAAATTCCTAACAATTTGAAGGGAGAAAAGTAAATTTTCAGGATCATTTTCAAGTTCAAGAAATGATTAATCAAAAAACTCGAGAAAAACAAATTTGCAGTTTAAAAAAACTTCAAAGTATCAAAAAAAAGAAAAAAAATCGATTGCTTTCCAAATCGGTCATTTTAAGGTCGCCATGGACCAATTACAGCTGATGAAAATGCTTACCACGTCATTCAGGTGATGCAACCATCACCTTCCCTCACTGTTGGAATTTGATAGCTGGAGATGTACCTCTCACTCTAGAGTCTTTGAACATATCAACTGCTATTACTTCCAAAAAGATAAAACTTAGATTCATTCGATGAAAGCACTTTTTTTCGATCAGCTACATTCCAGTTTTAGTACTTTTTCGCAAACTTCAATCGTGCCTCTTATTTTTTGTCTTGATAAGCGGTTTTTCTACACCGGCACGTCCTACAAGTCCTACTTCTTTCAAGCGTCGTTACACAGTACTTCGACTGACGTCAGCAAGGTTTTTTCCGAAAAGATTATTCGGAATGTCTACAGCGGTTTTTTTAGGTCAGCCACAAAATAAAGGTGCGTTTTCGTCTGCGACAGCGACGTCGCTACGATAAAATGCGCAACCTGCGACACGCCACGACGTGCAACTACGCTCGGCGCGACACGCAACGACACAAGTCGCGGTTAGTCGCCGCGACGTCGCAACGCGTAGTGGCGACAGTATCGATGACGCGAAATTTAAAATTTCAAAATGATGTGTTTTGTTTACGTCGTTGTATACTGTAGGAAATTTATCAACAGTCATTTAAATCATACTGTTGACTTTTAATAAGTGTTTAGGCAGTTGATTTTGAGCTGTAAAAATTCAAGAGATTCTTTTAACAATTCCTAAAAGAAATTGCGCTGCCGAGAAGGTTGATAGTGGTTTATACAGTGTTGTTTAAAATTGGATTCATTGCATACTAGTTATTATTTAATTACTTAAATATTTATTTATTTTTTTTATAGTATTTATTGCTTTCAGGTAAAGACCTATTACAATGTTTTACAAATTTTTCAATATGTACCTTTTTTTTCATCTGTAACTGACAACTTTTGCGAGTCGTGGCTCGGCTTTTATATCCACTCCGGCATTTTGCCTTAACGCCTAGGAAACCACGAAAACCTAGGCAGAGTGGCCGGCCGGAGGAATTGAACCCTCGACCTCCCGAATGCGAACATGGCAGCCGTAGCCATTTAGCCAATAACGCTCGGTTAGTAATATAAATTATATTAATCAAAATATTCGTTTCATGAATCACTTAAAATAACAAACATCAAACAAAATTACATCTTCAATAACAACATTTATGTGACATTTATAACCGATATTTTATATTCCCAACTACTTTCGATTGCACTCTATGATCAAGTTCCCAAAGAAAGTTAGTAGTAGAACTAAAATTCATTGAGCATTACATTCTTGAGTTATAGTTTCTGCAATTTGACAAAAGTGTCATAAGTCACTATAATGCCGAAGATTTCATCGATGGATCTCAACATGTAAAATAATAATAATAATTAGATTTTATGAATGAAGAAAAACTATGATAAATCTAAAAGTAATGAAAATTGTAAATTTTGAGTTCAAACCAAACTTCTTGTAAATGTAAAATCTAATGACTTATATAGCAAATGAAGATTATTATATGAAATTGAAATTCGCCATACTTATAATTATACTTTGTGATAATTTTCACGCAGAATACATACTATGAGACAAATTGAGGAAAATGCGCCATTCTTTTATTTAACTTTTTAAAATTTGTGGAAAATTGGGATTGTATGGACGGTCGGCAAGGCAGATCAAGCGCTCGCTGCGTGGTTCGCGGCGCCACCGTTACGTAACGGACAACTTCACCCGGAGCACAAGACCAACCAGTCGTCCTTAGACCCCGGCTCTAGCCGCATTTCTAGCTTTTCTGAGAGCCTTAAACCCACGGCACCTGCCCTAAAACGAAAGGACACTAGTCCGCACCAGTGCGCTAGCACATTGTTACAAGCTGAGGACGCGCTGTCGCCCTCGCATTATCCTTGCGCGGTTCTAGCTGCGTTATTAAAGCGACTCTAGTCGGTGAAATTAGGCTCTGGCCGTGACGTGCTCTCGCACGCTTTCTTGTAGCTCGCTGTGCCCAGGATCAGGCTCCAGTCGACGGCCGGTATCGAGTTCATTGATTTTTCAGTTTAATTAAAATTAACAAAATTCATTATAATTCCAATATTGTAACCGTAATCACGAGAATTAAACTTTTCAAGTTAAATCAAGGTGTTCTGATTTGTTTTCTCCTGCCCTTGATCCGCCAGTTTTCAATTAAAATTTACAGTCCACTTTTTATACCGTTTCTATCCGTTTGAACCTTCATTATTATTGCCAAAATCATGTTCAGTCCTTAAATGAGCCGGATCAGGAAAGGCGAAAACAAAGATGAATAAAGTGAAAAAATGAGATAAACAAAATTCTGAGACTAATGATGCAAAAAATTGTAAACAAACGATATTTTGAATTTCTTCGTCACTGATTGATGAAGAACAAAACAGAGAAAAGTGAAATGAAAAGTGAAATTCAATTTAGAATTTATAATAAATTCAATTAAACTCAAAGACAAATGGTATTATTGAACTAAAGTTAAATTTGGTTATTATGATGAATTATGATATTTAAGTGAAACGAAAACCAATTGCAACCTTGAAATAAATTAAATTATGGTGAAATTTCATTGCACATGAGTTTGCGAAATAAGCCAATGCATTCTTCTGAGATTATTCAAATGAATATGAATTTGTTAATTTGTTAATCAAAAATATTTGTCGGGCCGATCGAGCTCATGCAAGTCAAAGGTACGACCGACCCTTGCACAACGTCGCGTTTGCGAACCAGAGCGCGTGTGTTAATTGTTTAACAGGTGACGCTGTCGGACACGTCCATTGCAGACGAATTTAGGAACTAAGTGCCTTATCCAAGTGCAACCAAGACGACCTTACGCAAACCAAGCAGACTCATCATCGAAGAGGAAGCATCAGGAAAGACTGTTGTTTACGAGGACAACAAATTCACACGTGCTTTAGCATCTTCAAGCCCAGCACTCATCAGTAGTGCACTAACAGCTGAAGCCTAGCGTTCATTAGAAGCAAACTAGCCCATTCACGCTTAGCACTCATCAGCAGTGCTTTGGCACATTGCAAATCAAGCGCTTATCAGCAGCGTCCTAACCTACGCAACTAGTGCTCACTAGCAGCAAAAGAGGACATTCCAACCAAGGTGCTTCGTGCAATACGCTACCACACGGAAAAGTGTACAATTGACTCTTGTCACTTGACACTATCTCCTAGAAGGGTACAACAGCCACGAAGCTGGGTGCAGCAGCCACCATGGCCATGAAAAGGGATGAGCACAGTATCTCGCTTGACGAGGAAGAAGACTTGGTGAAAATATAAACACTCATTGCGAACGTGCGTGCAGCCTACCGCAACATCAGAAAGCTGGAGGTGTACGCCGACACTGCAAATACATACAGCTTAGAGATTGTTCAGGATAGACTGTCCTACCTCAATGGACAGGTAGAAAAGGCACAAGCCTTTAATGCTCATCTGGAGGTCATTGTTGACTCCGGCCAGCGGAGAAATCTGGAGTTTTTCACAGTGGACAAGTGGAAGGAATTCGAGACCTTAGCAGACAGGCTTGAAACAGCTCTGGTTCAACGAATCAACGAACTCACTATACGTGGAAGGCCAACTCAAGGTCCACTGTCGCGACACACAGAAACTAGTCACCGCGACAACTCCATCAACATGCGTTTACCCAAACTCGAACTTCCACCGTTCGAAGGCGCATACGAACACTGGCAGAGCTTCGCTAATATGTTCAAAGCTACAGTTGACACTTGAGCAGTGACACCTGCGCAGTGACACTTGAGCAGTGATATCTGCCCAGTGACACTTGAGCAGTGACACCTGTGCAGTCGGACCTGCGCAGTGACACCTGCGCAGTGACACTTGTCCAGTCGGACCTGCGCAGTGACACCTGCGCAGTTACACTTGAGCAGCGATATCTGCCCAGTGACACTTGCGCAGTAACTCCTGTGCAGTTACAGTTGCGCAGTGACACTCGCGCAGTGACACTTGCGTAGTGACACATGCGCAGTGACACCTGCGCGGTGACAGTTAAGCAGTGACACCTGCGCAGTGACAGTTGAGCAGTAACACTTGCGCAAGTAGACCTGCGCAGTAACACTTGCGCAAATAGACCTGCGCAGTGACACATGCGCAGTAACACGTGCGCAAATAGACCTGTGCAGTAACACTTGCGCAGTCAGACCTGCGCAGCGACACCTGCGCAGTGATACCTGCGCTGTTACAACAGCGCGGGTTAATACAAATCATTATTATTTTTAACTATTGTTGATAGCCTTCAATAAGTACCGCCAAGTACTTGAAAGTATTTTTCCAAGTCGAAAAATTATTTATCATAACATTATTATAAGCATTTATATGGAAATAACTTATTACTTAATTGATGGGCATAATTATTGGTTACGATAATATCGGTTTATATGACTCGACTTAAAATTTTTACTTGACCAAAGTCAATTTTTATATCACAGCATTATATGTTTTGAAGTTTAGAAACATTTTTTTATACTCGGCCATACTTTTCAGTTTTACTGAATTTATTGGGTAAAAATTACAATAGATAAAATAAAATTTTACTTAATTCAGATTTACGACGACTTTTCAGCAAATAATTTAATTTATAATTTATAGATACAAAATATTCCAAAAATGCAAGAGAAAAACATATTTTCTTTTCAAATTCTCAAATAACAAATTATTTGCAAAATATATGCATATGAAGTTTTTGTTTCGAATTTCAATAAGTGCTTAATTTCACTGACATTATGCCTTATTACTGGGAGCATTTATCGTGCAGTAGCAACACCTCTCGGGCCCAATTTTTTCAGCCTAAGTACACCCTAAGTACAACCTAAGTTTTGGTCACTCGATGGGAGCTGTATATGCAATGCGGATTCTCCCACTAGTATACCAGACATGTCAGGCACAAAATAGGCTGGCGCGGTCCCATTTTGACAACTTTTCTGTAGGATGGAGACCCTACCACAGCGCTTAGAGAGCATATGTAGTACGAGGGAATGCCTTATACTCCTTTTGCGAGATAAACAGCTATTTCCTAAGATCCATGGAGTACTCATTCCAGTGAGGGTTCACGAGACGTGGATATAACCTCGGAATAGTCACTCTGGACAATTGACTTGCCCACACGAGGGCGGTTACGGAACGTGACCTAGCTCTATATCTCTGTCACTCGCTCTTACGGTGAGTTCTAGTCACACTAGTGACAACCTTGAAAAATATCCCCAGGGACTAGAGTTGTTAGAGTATCTCGCATTGATATAAATTTGTTCGCATCAATCTGTACTGCCAAAATCTTCCTTATTCACACAAACAATATAATTCTGAATTGCATTCTGTCATTGTACCCTCAAAAATTAAATCCCTACTCGCTCTTGTCATCTTTCAGAATTGATTTTCCGATGTTGCTTCTTTCTTATTCTTCTTATTTTTGGTATGGTCATTAACAGAATCTTTGTAAATGCCGTATTTGTTGTCGTTTTGTTTTTGCCAATGAGTAAAGAAACATATTTTTCAAAGGACAGCACTCAGGAGAGCCTCCATTTCACAGCGCTATCGTAACTGTAATAAATTATAGGCTAGTTCTCGACTCAATACAAAAACTGGCTCCTCTACGGAAAATGACCACCTGAAAAGATAATCATGTACCAACGTTAGTATCTGGTTATGCTACGACGAACAGGCGAGGCAGCGCCATTTTTAGGGGCCTTTTAGGTTCGCAGCAAAACACGTTGAGAAACAGATCAGCAAAACAACAGTGACAGTAGACTGGAAGAACAGCATCATATCAGAATTAGCAATTTCAGTGGGTCACAGACTCTATCGTTGTACAATTAGATGTTCCGCTGACTGATGCCGAAATGACTTAAGTGGAAGGTCACAGATTGAGAATCTGGGTGTTAAGACGTAGCTTTCCTGATGGTACAACTCTGCCTAGTCCGCTCGAGAATCGGCATTACAATAAACGACTCGAAAAAAAATTTGAAAAAAAATTCATGATAAATACAGAAAATTCATAATTCTCTTCATAATTTATTGATTAATTATAAAATGGTAGAGTTACTAGCGAATAATGATCAAATTCTAATTGGTAACTGCGAGCAGATTTCATTTAGACTAAAATTTCGCTTTTGCTATTGATAAGTCTAGAAATGAAATACAGCACTCACAAAAAGTATTTTATTGCTCGTTTTTCCTAATCTCAATAAAAAAACAGCACTATGACGAATAATTTCATCCTAAAATGTAAAACGAGTAACTTTTAAACCATAACACCCAGCAGAAGAAACCTCAGTATAGGGCTTGGAGAATATACATCCACAGTTTTTGATTTTAATGTCTTTTACAAAGATGAATTTTTGACGGATCAACTTGTACCACTCTAAAAGTGCCTCGGCTTTTCTAGCCAGGAGCAGGAGACGGGTGCACACTAATATGGCCCCAATATAAGAACCTTGGGTAACCTGGTGAAAATTACAGGACTGGTGAGGGGACTGGCTCAGACCGACACCCTACGTATAGTGACCAGGAGAACACGGAAACCCGTGTAATTACCAGAGATATTGATTGCATACTTATACAAAAACGCAGCAATCGCGATGCGACTACTGCCAAGAATTGCATTCTAAACTACGAAAGTAGGGAGCAAAACATAGAAGTAGTTACAAGAATGTAAAGCACTTCAGGCCTATCAGCTTCTTCTTTTTTTTAAACTCTAGAGTGGCTGGTCGATAGGTTTATTAAGAAAAGCGCACTGACACGGAAGCTCTTCCATACCAACCAACACGCTCACCAGGTCGGTAAATTGACTAATTGTGCTGTGCATAAAGTAGTCAACCTTCCTTGAGGAAACTATCTCGAAGAAATGTATTGCTGTGGGTGCCTTCGTAGATATTGAAGAGGACTTCAATAGCACAATCCGTTCCACAATCAAGACCGCCTGTGTAGAGCACAATATCCCGGGGACATTATTTAAATAGATCCTGGATTCGCTCAACAACAAGATAGTGCATACTGAATAGATAGGTGAAAAAAGTGTTAAGTAGAGTCTCGAAGAGCTACTCCCAGGGGAGTATTTCCACTTCTGTGGAGCTTAGTAGTAGATGATCTACTGAGAAAATTAAACCAGAGGGGCATTTACACCATTGGTTACATAGACGATATTTATTTTTGTAAGAGGGGAATTCGAAGAAGTTTTACCTGGAATTCTCCAAGAAAGGTTGAAAAAAGTTGACTAATGGTGTCAAAAGAGAGGCCTCAAAGTTAACTTAATCAAAACTAAGTATTTCTTTACCAAGAAATACTAACCCAACAATCTCAGTCAAATCACATTTTGTAAAACCCGGCTGAATAATGCCAAGGGAGTTGAATACCTTGGCGTGTATATGGACAAGAAAGTCGCTTAGCAAACACATCTTAAGAATCAATGCTGCAAAATTCTGAGAATCTTTACATCGTAAAAATCAGCATTGGGAGTCGTTTGGGGATTTTAACCTGACAAGAATAGGTGGATCTACCAATCACTGCTGCTCTCTAAGCTTCTATATGCGTCTATCGTCTGGTGGACCAGACTAGAAAAAAAAACAACTTAAGACAAATATAAAGAGAATTACATTGTCGTCTTAAGGAAGAAATTCAGAGCAGACAGGAGTAGAATAACAGAGTAGGTCATATTCAAGGGAAAACCTGGTTTACCGATAGATCAAAGACTACCGAAGGAGTTGGCATTGGGGTATTAGGGCCTAGCCCGGGCAAAACTTTTGCCAGTGCCCTTAACAAATACAACAACGTCTTTAAGGCTGAGGTCTTTGCCATCGGTGCCTGCGAGGACACTTTTCTGACTATGACGGACGTAAACTTATTCCGCAACTACTCGATATTCCGAACTACTCCGTAAATTATCTCTGCTACCAAAAACACAGATGCGCTCAAGAAATCAGTCAAAACACCCACAATACAGTGATGTGTATCATTTAAGTACAATTTTAACTCGATTGGCCGTCTGCAAAAAGTATTTTCCAGCGGCTTTCAGAGACAAACAGAGCTTGTTTGATACTATTTTAAAAAAACTGTGGTTTTCTAAAAGCACTTTGAGTGACTTAGACCAAAGAGTTTCCGGCTTATAAAAGTCACTACAGCTGATCGCATACATTCAGAAAGTATTTATTGAAACGACTATTTGTTGCAGAAATGTATCGGCTTCAAAAATTGTGCCGCAAAATTTTAAAATAGCATTCTACTTGAAGTTTAGAAAAGTAGAGCTTTTTTTTTATTTAAGATTTTAAAGGAGCCAAAAACGGTAATAATTAGGATTTTGATAATATTGAACTTCTAAAAAATAAAAAGAATTATCAAGTAGCCCCCCATCATACCAGGGGCGGAGTTTAAGGACGTTATTGATGTCCTACTAACAAAGAAAAAATGTCTGTCTACCGGTTTTCACCAACTTTTTTTATAATTTGTTTTAGCTCGACGAACCTAGCAGATTGACGATTGCAATGATTACGGTACTTTGCATAACACCGAGGTAAGCCTGAGTGGCGATTGTTTGTCCACAGCTGCCGTTTCTTCCTAATATTCCTGAGAATCATGCGTGATATCCACGGCTTAATAGATGCAGAGAAAAAGTCATAGTTCAAGGCTAGATTAGGAGACATACTGAAGTCGGTTGTGACATGTGTTATAAGATGTTCTACCCTCTCATAGTCGATATCAAGGAACCGTACTCGTTTTAGACGAGTCTAAGAAGTTCAGAGGCATTCCAGTTGGCATTATAGAACAAAGGTAATAGTGAGGTAGTACTGGAGCCAAAAGCCGGGTGCGTCATCAATTGCTTGATAGTATCAAGCTCATTTGTAAAAGCAAGATCCAAATGGGATGGAGTTTGTTTGTCCCTGAAACGAGTTGCTTCACTGATGAGCTGCACCAAGTTGGTGTCAATCAGGGTAGCGATTAAATCTCCCTCTACGTTTCTAGTTTCTGTTGGTAGTCCATTGAACCACGTGACGTTTGGGAAATGAAAGTCTCCGAGTATAATTATGGGATCCGAGAAAAGTAGTAGGTAGGTAGACTCCACTAACGATCAGGTTAAAGTCCAGAACAGAAACTCTGATCCACACTGCCTCACTCAACGGTGGCATAAGCTCATGAAGAACCTTGGCCCGCATCTTTGCACCGCGGATATGTTGAACCTAGTATAAAATTACTATTTTACCTTTAATACGATCAGTCCTGTCACGATCACAACGAAAAAAGTTATAGCCGGGTATGTCAACAAGGCATTGCATCGTTGAGCCAGCTCCCAGTGATGATAAAAAACGTGGGGTTGTGTCTGATAACTCCAACCAAAAGAGAATCAAATTCACTCAGAAGTGAAGAAATATTGGTATACATAAAAGTAATGTCTCAAGATTTGATTGCTGCCTGCTCCCATTTCCCGGTTTCCGAGTAATTTGAGGTGTCCCGCGAATATAGCGTATAGTTAACCGTTTGATGGGCGCACAAAAATTTTAGGCGTCGTCAACTAACACAGATGCTCGTGTAAATGTAAAAGTGGTGAGGATACGCGCAGGGCCGTATATTCTGGCACGTGTCGCCCAACCAAATTAGGTTGGGCAACACTACTAACTTTCTGGTCACACAGCACTGCTTGCGCACGTGCAGCGCTATTTCTGTTCGCGTCGAAAACAAAGATAGAGCAAAACCACTCTTTCTGATTGGTTACACTAACACAAGTATGCTTAGGCTTGATTTATAGATACTTCGCGACGCTCACCCATCAAACGGTTAAGAAAGAGTCATTTCTTCAAAAAAAAAAAAAAAAAAATGGCCCGAATGAACAGGTAATACTAGATTTTGCGAAAACAAAACATGTTTTTTGGTTTTGATTTTTTTCGGTCCGCCATATTTGATCCGCCATTTTAAATTTAATTAATTTAATATCAGATTCGTGATTCACGGGTCGAAAACCCTAACATATCGAGTTTCATAGTAAACAGGTCATTTTCTTGAATTTTGGTTCGCCATATTGGATTTACGGGTCGAAAACCCTAACATATCGAGTTTCATAGTAAACAGGTCATTTTCTTGAATTTTGGTTCGCCATATTGGATGTGCTATTTTGAATTTTGCGAATCTGATATCAGATTCGTGATATACGAGTCAAAAAACCGTGACATACCAAGTTTCATAGTGAACAGTTTGTTTTTTATTTTTTTGGTCCGCCATCCTGGCGGCTATTATGAATTTTGAAAACATGATTTCAAATTCGTATTCAGCGACGAGAAAAACTCTTATATGCAAATTTTGAAGCAGAATGAAACAATAGAAAAATATATGGGTCAAAGGGTTAAAACTTAATGATACTTTTCTTTCTGAGACAATAAAATTATTAGATGGTATCTAAAGAACTATAATTTTGTATATTTCACATTTCACTAATTTTCATTGTGCAGCAATACATACATGAACTTTCACTGAGGTACAAGAGTATCGTAAAGATGTGTAGACACAATTTAGTTTGAAGGATATAACATTTTCTGGTCGGTCAAATTTCAAATAAGTTAAAAAAATTACCTTTTCTACTGTTGAGAATGAGAACCATTTCAAACTACCCGCGTACAACGTGGAGCGCCACCTGGGCGAGTCCAGCCGACATCTTTAATCAACGAACTTTTTAGTTGTTTTCTTGAGATTCGCCACAAGCATTTTTCGTAACAAATAAACGTTCTTATAAATTGACTACGGTCCTTTTATTGACTCGTGCCTACTCCAGACCTTTCAACAGGTTATGGGCCCAGGCGGCGATTGTTTTGTGCAAGATGCTTGGCCCTACGTAAGCGGCGCCAAGGTCAAACCCGAACTCGACGCGGGAAATGCCAACGCAGCTGCCATTGCGACATGGAACGATCGAGACGAAAAAGCAATGTCCGACATAATCCTTGCGATACATCCGACGGAATTAAAGCAAGTCAAGGATTGCAAGACGTCCCGAGAAGTGTGGCAAAAGCAGGAGACAATATATGCGTCGAAAGGCCCAGCGCGTAAAGCCACACTCCTAAAACAAATTGTGCTCCAACGAATGCGTGAAAACGAAGACGTTCGCGATCATCTGCGAAGTTTCTTCGACGCGATAGATAAGCTCAAAGACATGGAAGTAACAGTGAATGATGACCTTTCGTCCATTCTTCTTTACAATTTTCAGTGCGCGATCGAGTCCCGCGACGATCTCCCGAGTCCTGAGACCCTGCGCATCAAAATTACTGAAGAGTACGACCTTAGACACGGCGACCACCGTAGTGATCCGCAGAACGCGATGGTCGCAAACCAACGCCGGCAAAATAAAGACAAGGGGAGGGAAAAGGGCGAGAAGACTGAGCGAGGGCGCGACAAGTCAAAGATAGTTCGGTGTTACAAGTGTAAAAGGGTCGGTCACAAGGTGGCTCAGTGTTCGTTACCGAAGAAACCCGTTGAAGACTCGAACAATGTGGATTACTTATCCATGTATATCACGGAAAATAGTGATTCGTGCAAGATGGTGCTCGGGAAAACCAATCGGAACGCGATGCGGTGGTATTTGGACAGTGATTGCAGCTCGCACCTGTGTAAAGACTTGGACAGTTTTACGCGCGCAGAAAATTGTGACTCAAACTAAATCTCGCGGACTCGTCGTCCATCGAGATCGGCGCAAAAGGTGTCGTGCGGTTCACCACTCAAGTGTGCGGTCGGGATAAAACAATCGATTCAAAGAACACTTTGTACGTACCCGGTTTACGCACGAATTTGTTGTCAGTTGACAAGATGGTGGACAAGGGCTACCGCGTGATCTTCGAAAAGAACACGGCCAAGGTGATCGACAAAAACAACAAAGTGTTGTTGGAAGCACATCGTTCCAACGGATTGTTCCACGTCAACGACTTCGACGCACACGAAGAGAGCAATGCTGTCATCGAGAGACGTCCTCAGAAAGCATCACTGTTGGATTGGCACCGAAAGTTAGGTCACCTCAACTTGGACGACTTGCGCGAGGCCGCGAAGAAAGGAAATATACGAGGGCTGAAGATTGTCGACGAGAAAGCAGAGATCAACAGCGAGATTTGTCCGAGAGCAAAGATGACCCGGTCGTAAACTCCCAAGGAATCCAAGCGCGTCACCCAGCCAGGTGGAATGATTCACACCGACCTGTGTGGACCCATGAGAGTCGAGTCAAATGGAAAGGCGAGGTATTTCATGACCTTTATCGACGACGCGACGAGGTGGTGCGAGATCCGGTTTGTGCGTCACAAAAGCGATGCGTTCGACGAATTTGTCGGAATGAAGAACTTGTTCAAAACAAAACTCAAGTGGCTCCAATCGGACCGTTGAACCGAATATGAGAACGCTCGATTTGATGAAATTTGCAAGAGCTCCGGAATTCGAAAGCGCCTGACTGCTCACGACAACCCGCAACAAAACGGTGTCGCAGAGCGTAAAAACCGTTCGCTCGAAGATACGGCCAGATGCCTTTTGCTACAATCGGATCTTTCTCCGTCATTTTGGGCAGAAGCCATCTTGACGGCGAATTATATCAGAAATCGCTGCCCGATGAGCCAATTGAATGGAAAGACGCCATTCGAGGCATGGACAGGAAAACCACCAGATGTCAGTAATCTTCATGAATTCGGCAGCACCGTCTACTGCTTGGATTGAACCAAATCAAAAGGAAAATTCGAGCCGAGAGCGAAAAAGGGACTTTTCCTGGGATATGCTCAGCAGTCCAAAGCATATCGAATTTGGATACCCAAGGATCACAGGGTCGAGGTCACTCAAGACATTAAGGTCATCGGAGGTCCAGAGAGGAAACCGGCTACACAAGTCGAGCGAGAGCAAAAGGACGTTCGTCATATGAGACCTTCACGGAATCAGAAGTCGGCGTCAGATGGTTCTTCGAAACCACTAGACTTCATCGAAGTGGTGCCGACTGGCCCCAACAACGCTCAACAGGATGACAAGAACGACGAGCCAATAGCCCGTGAAGAAGATTTTGTCTCCGCGTCAGATAACGATTCAGCGTCAGACGACGGTGGCGCCAGGAGCGACAGTTCGCGTGAGGAATTCAAAAGCTTCGAAAATGCTGCTGCAGCACCGGAGGTTGCAGAATCAGAGCCAGTTTTGAAGCGTTGCCCGGGAAGACCTCGTAAAGTACTTTCTGGACGTCCTGGGAGACCCAATAAGAATTCAACATGGTTTCGGAGCTGCCAGAAGACTTCGTGGGATTGGCAGAGATACCACTCGATTCAGCGATGAGGAGCCCTGAAGCCGGTGAATGGATGCAAGCCATGGCCGAAGAGTTCGTGTCCATCATCAAGAATTATGATTCTTGATGACTCCAGGTATGCCTGGAGTATGGTCGAGCGACCTGAGAACAGGAAGGTAATCGGGAGCAGAGTGGTTCTTCGGAATAAACACACGGTTACCAAGGTGAAGTGCTGAAAAGAAAAGCAAGAGTCGTCGCGAGAGGTTTTTCTCAACGACCGGGAGCCGATTACAAAGATACCTTCGCACCGGTGGCCAGATTGAGCTCTATCCGTGTAGCCATCACCATCGCAGCACGAGAAAATATGGAGGTTGCGTCAGCTCGACGTGGCTACGGCCTATCTGAACGGACACACCGACGAGGAAATTTTCATGGAGGTACCGGATCATACCCAGGAGATACTCCGGCATATCGTCAAGAAGAAACGAGCGTCACCAAAGGTCATCAAGATGGTGAAGAAAATGCTCAAGGATGTAAAGAGCGGTAAAGTCTGCAAACTTGAGAGGGCGCTGTACAGGCTGAAGCAGGCAGGGCGCTGCTGGAACCAGCGATTGAACGCCGAGCTACACAAACATGGAGCGAAGCCGACCAACGGTGACCCATGTGTTTATGTGCTGGGAGAAGGAAAAAATCGAATCATCGTGGTGGTGTATGTCGACGACATTCTCGTTATGTCCCGCAATTCCGAAAAGATCACCTGGATCTGCAATTCTCTCGGAAAGTTCTTCGAGATCAAGGACTTGGGGCAAATTAACTATTGCCTCGGAATGGAGTTTACTCGGGACCACACTGGAATCCACATCACCCAGAGAGGATACATCGAGGACATTCTCAATCGTTACGGGATGTCCAAGTGCAAGACGGTGACAACATTGGATCCCGGAAAAAAATTGTCATGTCAAAACGAAGAGTGCGCAAGCGACGACGACAACGTCGAGAACGAGAAGTTTCCATACAGGGAACTCGTGGGGTCACTTATGTACCCGGCCGTCGCCACGCGCCCCGACATAGCACACGCCGCCAGCGTGTTGGGGCAATTCAACAATTGCGCACGCAACGTACATCATCAAGCAGCGAAGCGCGTACTCCGCTACTTACGCAGAACTACGAACGTGGGACTTCATTTCGGCACAAAAGAAGCCGAACTTACCGGATATGTCGATGCTGATTGGGCTTCGGATACCGATGACAGACGATCCTACACTGGATTTGTGTTCACATTGAACGGCGGTCCTGTCACATGGGAGTCCAAGAAACAGCGAACTGTCGCCCTGTCATCAACGGAGGCGGAATATATGGCCGTCAGCGAATCTTGCAAGAAAGCCATATATCTTCGCAGATTGGTTGAGGAGCTGGGGACTAGGAAACAATTACCCAGCCGGATTCACAATGATAATCAAGGAGCAAAAAGTTTGGCAAATAATCCAGTGGGCCGTTCCAGAACGAAGCACATTCAGGTGCGACATCACTTTGTTCGAGAGGCGTTAAGCGCAAACGAGATTTGCGTGGACTATATGCCGACCAAGGACATGCCAGCGGACATCTTTACCAAAGGGTTGCCCCGGGTAAAACACTGGAGATGCTTGAATAGCCTGAGCATCGACAACGAGAAGAATCGATCGACCAGAATAGACGCGGTTTAGTTTGAGGGGAGTGTGTTGAGAATGAGAAACATTTCGAACTACCCGCATACAACGTGGAGCGCCACCTGGGCGAGTCCAGCCGACATCTTTAATCAACAAACTTTTTAGTTGTTTTTTTGAGGTTCGCCACGAGCATTTTTTGTAACAAATAAACGTTCTTATAAATTGACTACGGTCCTTTTATTGACTCGTGCTTACTCCAGACCTCTCAACATCTACTCATAATTCTGAATTATTATTAAATATACTTATCTGAAACTTAGTGTGTAGAAAATAATCTTGATGAAATCAGCTGTATTTTCAGGTGCTCTTACCTGAAACAAAAAATACTATTGTAAGGCAATTATGAAACAAAGAATAAACAATCTTAGCGTTTCCAGTCATTATAACAGCCCTTATTATCAAATAAATTGCGTTCAGAATCCATATAATATTAATTATCATAATATAAATTTTCATTCATCCTAACTAGATGAGTAGAGTGTGTTCAGACATCTGAGACAAAATCGAGGAGGAGAAATTCTTTTTATTGCAAATACCGTAGCAAATGAGGACTTTTTATTGTACTTTGGAAACATAATAGCATGATACTTTCGAAACAATGTAATTTCAATATCACAACCTGCTTATTAGTTGTTTCAAATATATAAAATACACGAATCAAATTTATATTCATACACTGAGGAAACTTGGTGTAACAGTAATGTTTTTGAACTGGCCTTTGAGTTCGAATCTCTTAATCCACCACTTGAAAAAAACATTTAAAGTTAAAATGTCATGAGTATTGTATTCTACTATTTAGATTTACATTGTCTCGCAGAAAAATGTAAAAACGCTAGAGCCCGTATTTCATAAAACTATAAAACAAAGCAACAGTTACTAAGAATTTTCAATTTTATACAATAAGAAAATTATTTTGGTTTTTTCAAGCTTGATTCAGGAATAAATATGAAATTCTCAAAATTCAAAGTTCGATGAAATTCACAGATGGCAATTAACTTCTTTTGAATTAATAGAATGGGTATGCATGCTGCTTAGTGAACGGGTGTTTCTGCAGTGCATTTTTGTAAATGTAATGTCAGAGACGTAGATAGTAAATTAAAGATTGTTTCATGGCTCAGCTACCGATACAACAATTAGAGTTTCAGGAGGAGTGGTTGAAAAATTGCTAGTTTTCAGGACAATCTTTAACAACTCTGACAATGATGTACACAATTCTTTCTATAAACCCACACTCTTTTTCAATACACGCGATTAGCGCCAATTATAGAAAACCAGCCTTACGATTTATTTATCAATTCATAAACACATTACATAGTACAGTACAATACAAATATCTGCACACATAGTATTTTTATAGTGAACGAATTGATACTCCGTATCGAGCATATAGCAGGATAAAGTGACTCGACGAAGTCGATCTACGCACTCATATTTTGCGCAAAATTCTTCATCTGTGGCCAGGTTTTCCCGACTTGTTGATACTCTCGTTCAGTGGACCTGCACAAAGTTGTTCATGAGCGAACTCGTCTACGGTGACCTTGGGTTTACACTCTAAGGCTATTTTTGCAATTTCCCGATCGGGCTTGCGAAGAGTGTAGCCAATTCATCTCTACTCATAAAGTCTGACCCACTGCGATTGGCTGTTGGTGTGTCTTTTGGAGTAACTCTTCATTCGTTACGTGGCTCGGCCAGAAGATCTTCAGTATACGTCTCAGGCATTTGTTGACAAATATCTGAAGTTTTCCAAGTATTCACATCAGCTCTGTCTTCTTGATTTCGGCATTGAAAGCAATTTCCACAGCGTTCATAACAAAGCGTTCGAGTTTTTGCTAGATTCCTTGGTAGAAGTGAGAAAAGAAGCAGATATCATCTGCGTAGTCGAGGTCGTGCAACTTCTGATGAAGAGTCCATTGGATTACTCCAAGCCCTTCATTATTGGTTCTATGACGATATCCACGGACAACCCTACTATGAAAAAAATTGTTTTTTCTATAATTTCATTTTCAACATTCCAACCAACCAACTAATGGTATCAAAACACATTAGACGTCTCTAAGATGTTCTTCCTCCTTGAAATCACTCTTTTTCAAAAGTAGGTCGACAAAGGTTCGAATCCTTGACCTTCTGAAGACAATATAGAGCGTTATTGCTATACCAACTTGCCTCAGTTGGTTGCTACCAGAAGAGAGAATTTCAATGGTTCTTACAAGGTCGGTCTATTTTCGAAATACTTCTAAAAACTATCTCATGTCCTATCTAAATTACATCAAAATGGAACAATTTTCATCAACATTTTTAAACAAGGCATTAATTTAGCCAGTCCACCAAGATGAAATAATTCCTGGTGTTCGTTTTGCGCGCGGTTCTACAAAAGGTTTTAAGGGTTAGGATTTTAGTGGGTGGAGAGGTCTTTAGATCTAGTCCCACAGGTCCTCCGAGAGAGTCGTTAGAGACACGCCACCAAAGGGTTGTTAAGTGAATTTTCTCACCTTTGTGATGATATAGTTTAGATATAACAAAGATAGATAGTTTAGATAATAGAACAAAGAACAAAAAATTGTAGAATACACTGTTGATAAAAATCGAGGGAAAGACAAGATTCTTAAGTAATACTGTAATTAAGGCAATAAAAAGACAGGCAAGAAATATTTCTGCAACAATATATACAATTGAATATGTCTGTTTTGCTATTTTCATTAACATAAGTCTTTATGTATTGCAACTTCCTAACATTGGGTCAGGAACCAAAATTATCAGACTGATGATAATGTTGAGTTCACGACAGTTAACCCCCTTTAGCTCCCGGGTCAGTATAGCGTTTATTAATTTGTTTATCAATATCGTGGGCCCAGGTCCAGCCCAAATTGATGTACACCGTCCTTCTAGGTAGACTGATTTTTTCCTCAAAAACGACGCAAAAATTTAAAACTTTTTTTTATGCCATCTTGTAGAGCATTAAAAATTAATATAAGTCATCAAAGGAATAAGCTTTGAATCAAATGTAACAAAAGTACTGATAAAAAGTAGTTTTGAATACGTCCGCACTTCTAGTGTTCAATTAGCTGATTTTGGTCGAAATTGGGTATTTTTATAATTATAATGCATAATTTTACATATCAGCGATGTCAGTAATAGTTTAAAGTCAAATTGTACGTTGAAATACAGATTTTTTATTTGATTTAAATTTAGAAAAAATTTTCAATAATCAGATTTTAAACTATATTCATAAAAAATTTAGTGAATTATTCCAAACCTGAAATTTTTAGCTTGTTTCTATTTTTATTCATTTCTTGGTATTATAATTTTTTGATGACATTTTCTTATCATTTACTGTAGAAATAATTTTCTATGACACCTATACTGAAAACGTACTTTCACGCTTCATAAAACATCACCCAAAGTGTGACTCGAGCTCTTGAAAGCATGGTCTGAAGGTCCTTGACTTTGCCTTGGGCATCTTTGAACGTTTTTTCTGAACCTTTAATTGGGCCCTGCAACATAACTGTTCGCGCCCTTGATACTGAATATACTGCAATTTCGAAAATCTTTATATTGTTATTTTATGTCTGCATAGTTTATAAATGTTTGTTTTGACAAAAATACTATATTTATCGACTCGTTCATGAAAAAATGTCTTTTAAACGTAGTCGAGACAAAGAGAACTGTACAAAAACCAAATTTTTATTTTAACTAGTGTAAAGTTAAATAACTTCGTTCAAACTCGTCAACTCACAATCAATGAAATAATTACTGTTCGGACTTTGGAATGTGATGTACTGATGATTTTCTTATAATTAATTTATGCCACGTTTATATGTTGTTTTCATACGCGCGCTAAAGTTATAACGTGATTACTCATTATACACCTACACACTCATGGTTATAAAAGTGTATAGGTGTCGGAACTTAGCCAATTTTTAGGCTAGTTGTTAGGCCACGATCTTAAAAAATATTTTTTCTGACATATTTTCACCTTTCATTAGTTTAACATATATATATATATTTTTTTTTCATATTTTTTATATTATTGTTGATTTTTGTATTTATTTATGTGCGATTCTCATTTTATGTGGACTTGATCACAGACAGAAGTTTTTGATCAAAAACTCAGTGAAACTTACTTAATTTTTCTATAAATCAGAACTGAATAATCAATTTCTTTCGTTTGTACCAAAATGACCAGAAAAATTTCTTATAAATACACATTTTTATCCTTTTATGTAAAAACCTGCTTGAATTTCTGCTCCATCTTAGAAAAAAATGAACATTTTTGCACGTGATTATTTTGGGAATAAGTACACGAATTTTCAGTTTTCTGGTCAGCTAATCAGCTATAACTTCTAGTTTCTTTCATAAAATTATTAAATATCGTTTTCTGCTAAGGTCTACTTCAACACCTAGTATGACTTACTGCATCAAGACCTGTTAAGCAGTTCGGTACTGACCCTGATGAAGATGCTCTGAATAGTATATACAGTGATACATCTATCGTGTATGCAAAATTTTAACCTGCTTGCTTAAGTTCAGGCTCTACTTAAGGAGCTTAGAAACAAGTTCAGAGATGTTATTATTTTCGAGGGGTCGGCAACTCCCAACTCTTTGCAAAGAGTAGCGGGTTATGGCGGCCGAAAATTGAGGAGTAGCGATGAGTAGCGGGCGAAAAAATCTATGTGCGAGTTTCAAGAGTAGCGCAACAAAGCTCATA